>JAMPIV010001027.1:0-285000 GCA_024509875.1 Oreohelix idahoensis | reverse complement strand
TGGCTCGTGGTGGGCGTTCGGACATCAAAAATCACTTGAAATGTGCGAGACATAAGGCTAGTCTAGCAGCGGCAGGAACTTCCTCAAAAATATTGTCATATTTTAAAAGTGCCGATCCATGTGACAACGAATTTTTAATAGCTGCTAAAGAAGCAACTTTTGCATTTCATGTTCCTATTCACAATCTCAGCTTCAAGTCTGCCGATTGTTCATCTAAATTGATATCAAAGTTTTTTTAAACAAAGTTTAGACTAGCCAGAACAAAATGTGAAGCTGTCATTGTTAATGTGATTGAGCCACTGTTGTTTCAGCAACTTTGTGAAGATTTAAACAAAACAAATTTTGTGACAATATCAATTGAAGCTTCCAACAGGAAAGAAATTAAAACTGTTCCAAGTGTTGTGCGGTATTTTGTACCACATTGTGGGGTGTAAAAGTTAAAGTTTTAGACTTTCAATCAGTTCCCGATGAAACTGCAGAAATATTGACAAACTATTTAATGTCAGTAATCAAAAACCATAATATAACCAAAATAATTATTGGATTTTGTGGAGATAACTACAGTACCAATTTTGGAGGTGTAAAACGTAAACAAGAAAACAGTATTTACAGTGAGTGAAGAAGGAACTAGGAAGAAATATTGTGGGCATTGGTTGCGGTGCTCACATCGTCCCAAACTGTCTTCAAACTGCAGTTGATGTTCTACCTATTGAAATAGAAGCTTTAGTGGTCAAAATTTATAAATATTTCCAAATGTATACGGTTCGAGTAACTCAACTAAAAGAGTTCTGTGAATTTGTAGATGTCGAGTATAAAAAGGTTCTTCAACATGGCAACACCCGTTTTCTTTCGCTACTTCCAGCTATCGACAGAATACTTGAAATCTATGAGGGACTGAAATCATATTTTATTTCACGAGAACACTGTCCAGTTGTCACAGATAGAAATAGTGCAGCAGGAATCATCCACTTTTGCCCCTCCCCGTCTAGTTTATAATTTTTCGTTACATGAACCAAGGATTCACCAGCGCAATTAACATGTGAGCCATCTGGCAATTAAGCCCTATGTGAAACAGAGAGCGAAGCGCCGAGCATGGCGTAATAGATTCTTTGATCAGGGGAAAATACGATATTCAGTCTGAGACGGACCTTGGATTGTAAAACTTTCAAGGGAAGTAATTGCGTAGCTGATATTCGGCAAGGCGGAGATGATGAAAGTCAAGCCAGAGAGGCAGAGGCTGAAGAGGTGGTAAAATTACCTTTGATTCAAGAATCGAACGGCAAATGGGCTCTGGTCTGGCAGTAGATGTGACTTTCGCATTTAAGAACGATAGAACGAAATTTATCAATATACACCATGTCTCTCCGATAGCCATGATCAGTTGCCCAGAAACCTATCTGAATTCACTAGCTCGTTATCTTAAGATTTCTCGTACAGAGCGAAAATTATTAGATTTTCGTGGAGTGTTTCATTTTTTTTGATTGCGGTAATTTATATACTAGCTTTAACGTGATTTAGTGTGTTTAAAGTTTTCATTATATTTCACTGAGATTTTCTGGGCTAATTAAATAACTTATAGCTAAATTTTCCAGCCGTAAAGTAAATTTAATTACTCGCTATTTCCCAGTAAGAGATGTTTTAAATTGACTAGTACATACATTAAATAACTGTCTACTGACGTCATGTATTATTTACTTCTATCCATTTTATGTAATTTTATAAATGACTAGTGTTCATAGCACGCGTTAAAAGAACGATAGGATAAGCTAGACACGTGTGTTTTAATCTAATTTATAACAGAGTGGTGAAAAGGTCCTATTTTAACACGTGTTAGATATGATATTGATAATTTGGTTAAATGTTTATATTTTCTTTTCCTAAAATATAGGCTGATCAAACCTGAGTACTAACGGTTTTTCTTATGGCCATATGAACTTATGATCATACGAACTTATAATATTATAAGCATCCAAGAATATTTAATATTGATGAGCTTCTTGCTGTGACCTGTGCGGTCCAAGTTTCCTCATTTCCATGAGAGAAAGCAGAATAGAAACATTAAATTATAATATGAACTGGACCAGAACTATTACCAGATTTATTTATATCAATCTCATCAGCCAGCTGTGGCGAAATATATTGTCAGCAACATTTGTGTAACTTAACCTAGCGTTTCAGCCACCTGAGGCTAACCAACCTAGGAATTGTATATGTTTTATTTATCCTACATCGGCGATCACCACGCATGAACCCTACTCCAACCAACTGAAGGCATAGATAACTTATTGTATCCCGGACAAATTAAAACACCGACTTTAGCGACTCCTGTGAAATTTGCAGTCAGCAACTACGGAGAGTCTGGGGCTAAATTTGGCAAAACTAAAATTTGAAACTTAATAGTATTATTACTTATTAGTGTATTTCCTTGGAATGCCTGCGACAACTACTGGGGTAAGCATAGTTTGAAAGTGGCCACTGCGTGTATGTGAATTGAATGAACAGAGAAAGAAACTTATGTCTTTTGTTAACATCATATACTTATATGGTTTCTTCTTTTTTTTTTTTAATCTCAATAATCTGATTAGTCACGGGATATATTACATTAGGAACCTATTCTTTTCTCATCCAGACTATTTCATAACTTATTGTTACCTTTTGATCTTTTGGGTAAATTAACCTCTGTTGGGATCGTCCTTTCTTTTCCTTTACCAGAGTGGAGAACCTATTTGTTTAATTTTTCATTTTGTCTGTAAACCATGATCTATTGATGCATATGATTTATGTTGTGATTTTCTATTAATAATAAACTTTATTAAACCTTTAGTTATCGTGTCGGTCAACCCATATCCATTATATGTTATCCATAGTTTGTTTTCACGTTCGTGCGTATTTGTCACAGATTGTGTGCATGTGAGTGCAGTGTAACTTGTATTTTCGTACAAAGAGAGAAAGTGCGTCTGATTTAAATATCGTCGTCCAGATAGGCTGGATTAGATAAATTATTCTATCCAGAGACTGTCCTTTCTCTTACACGATCACCCTCGTGATAAAAACTATATCTTACCCCTTACTTTCACATTGTCATCACTATCACCTCTGCTCAGACGGGGCTATAAACATCTATTACCTATCTGATAATTCATCCACGACACCAGTGTTGATAATGATTGTGGTGAAATGTATTTGTGGTTTGTGCAAGGGCAACTCACATTGTTTAGCAAATCTACCTTGATTATGGAAAGTACAAAAGCAAGTGCAACTGATATTGTCAGTGAACTTAGAAAATTGAAAAAAAAAATCTTGAGGAAAGGCGTGCTAATAAATTTATACCTCAAGAAGCAAAAAAAAAAGCTTTTTAGAATACTGGAAAATAATGGAATTATTAATATTAATACAATCCTACAAGAGTTTACAAAATTTTATGACCGATGTCTTTCTTACATTGAGCTATGGGAAAACAGTTTTGGTGGAGCAGAATCTTTTATTTGGATAAACAACAATGAATTAACATGGTCTGAAATTGAAGCATCAGGTGAAAAAATTAACGAAACTCTTGCAAATAGTGCAATAAACTTGGATGAACTGTTTGATGAAGTGGTGATTGCAAAAGGTTTTTGGCCTGCAAACTATGACATTTGGAAAAATACAAGTTGCGAAGAAAAATGGACACAACTATTCAGTCATTTCAAAGAAAAGAACATTTCATTGCCCAATCTTGTCCAAATTATAGAATACATTTTCAGCCTGCCAGGCACATCTGGAGCCGCGGTAGCATAGTGGTTAGTGCACTGGATTCCTAGCGCAGTGGTCTATGGTTCGATCCCCAGATGAGGTGGGAGGTTTTTAGGCCACAAACGGCTCCTGGGTCGACCCAGCCCCAAATGGGTACCAGAGCAACTCTGGGAAGGTTAAGGCGGCCGGCGTGATGCCGACCACATCACCCCTAGTGTGCCGACGGTCAAGATAATATGGGCCTAACACCATATTCCCAATATGCCTCAATGGGCGTTTAACGGGTTCCTTTACCTTTACCTTTACCTAGGCACATCTGCACCTGTTGAAAGGATATTCTCAATAATGAATAACATATGGTCTGAAGAAAGAGGTAGAATGGTTGAATCAACTGTAAAAGCTTTATTGCGCTGCAAAGTTAATTGTGAACTAAATTGTAGTGAATTTACTTTTCTCGTTCTAAAATCCCACAGAAGGCGCTCACTTTCTTGTTTCGAGCAAACCTCTCGAAATTGTCCCGGTTTGAGAAAAAAATATTATGGTAAGTCTATATATATATATATATATATATATATATATATATATATATATATATATATATATATATATATATATATATATATATATATATATATATATATATATATATATATATATATATATATATATAGAGAGAGAGAGAGAGAGAGAGAGAGAGAGAGATACATACATCGCCCCATGAAGTTCCCGGGGGTTTCTAAAGAGACAAAGAAAGCATACGACTACAGCACCCTGAGGCGTGTCGTACAAGGCGGCTCATACGAGACTGTCAATGCGGGCTGCCAACATCATGTTATTAAACAAATTGCCACAGAAAACAACGCCGCTGTAGGGTCACGTGATTACTTGGTCAAGTCTTCTTGCCGGACCAGCTACAATGGTGGCCCCTGCTTCATGGCGCGCGACAAGGAAAGTGGTGTTGATAATGAAATGGTTTTAACTATTTTGATAGTTCCAAATTTTATTATTTCTTGTGTTTACTGTATTTGTTCTGACACTGGATTGCCTGGTCAAAGTAGGTCAGTTTAAGATTTCCCAAGTGTCTGCACTTTTCTTCATTCTGGTGATTTAGCAGACTGGTTTTCTCATTCTCTGTATATTATTATAAAATGTCTGGAAGCAACACTGGCGGCAATTTTTACGCGTCTGAAATTGATAGAATCAGTCAGTCACTATGTCCTGTCTACGGCAGATGCTGCTTGGCCCCAGGGGGAAAGGGGGTGGGGGGGGGGGGGGGGGGGGGGGGAAGAGGGGAGGTTGCTTGATGATCAAAACTCTCCGGCGGGAAGTCTGTCTTGTGGTCTATGCAGGAAAACTTGCGTAGACATGTCGAATGATATGTGGAGACAGATGACCGCGGCGTTGAAGGGAAAATGTGGCTTAAGTCAGTGGACACTGCGCTGTGATTTTTACTAGATCTTGTGTTCATCATCATCACCACCACCACCATCATCATCATCACCACCACCATCATCATCATCACCACCACCATCATCATCATCATTTTTCTGTTCGCACCGCATGAGCTATAGCTGGTCCTGTCGCAGGAAGATTGCACTAAACAATCACATGCACTTACTGCAGTGGTTTTTGTGACAATTTGTTTGACATGATGAGGTTGCCAGGTCCATGTACAATCTCATATTAGTGGCCTCTCGCAACGTACCTGAAGGTACAGTAGTCCTATTCTTTCCCCGGAAGTACACTGGCAGACCTAGTATTAGTAACTTACAAATTTAAAATGAGTCATCAAGTGTTTTAATTATATATATATATATATATATATATATATATATATATATATATATATATATATATATATATATATATATATATATATATATATATATATATATATATATATATATTTTTTATTTATTTTTTTTCCAACAATATGGCGTTGAAATATGGACATTGAAGAAGTATTAAGAAGAAAGATTTTAAGACCCTTGAGTATGATTACAATTGTACAAATAAAATATTTCGGTCTTACAAAAAGGCATAACACCTTGCTGAAAACCATAATGAACGGACATGTTGAAAGCAAACCTGCGAGAAGAAGACTCCGCTGTAAGTGGGAAGATAACACCAAGAGATGGACAGGAATAAATCTGCCAGAGTACACCTTCAAGGCAAGCGACAGACAACGCTGGAGATCCTATGCAGCCGACTTCGAAGCGATGATAATAGCTGGATCAGATCTGATCTGAGTACTCAAATATTTAAGCTCCAAAAATATTTGTTTAACTGTTTGTGTACCTCATATCTTCTTATATCTTAATCCTCATCATCATAATAACAATAGTAATAATAATGATAATAATATTAGTATAATAATCAACATCGTCAGCTATATCATGTTTGCTATTATTGTTATCATAATCATCAAAACCATTGTCACTATGTCTCCATAATAATCTATATCATCATCTTAAACATTATTAACAATATCATCATATTTATGAAACAAATTAATGCAATAACGTTTTACAAAGCGTATTTGCAGAGACGGTCTGCATATAGGGTTACTTTTGGTTTCAAAGGTACTAGGTTCGTTTAACGTTTTCAACACGCTTCATTCTACCTAGCTGTAAATGGGTGCATGACTTTTCACTTGAGTTAAGGAAGGAAAAGGCAGCGAGGACGGGAACAGGTCACCCCACCTCTCCATGCTGGACTTAGTAAAGTCTCTAACACTTTACTCTCCTACGACAGTATCTGTTACGGGACTACCTTTACCATTGACCTTTATACAGTCTATAACCAGGCCCACTGATAACTCAGATGGGTTCATTTCACGCGCTTAGGCCCCTGATTGTTTTTGAAGAGAAGTACAAACCTTTTTTTTTAATGTACAGAAAGCCATAGAGGAGCATGCATCCTTGGCAGAGGTGGGGCCCCTCTGTGAGGTGAGGCGAAAACCAAATGGCTGAATACTAGGTAGAGGTGGAGCACCTGTGTGAGGTGAGACGGGAGTCGAATGGCTAATACTAAGTAGAGGTGAAGCCCCTGTGTGAGAGGAGGTGAAAGATAAATAGCTGAATACTAGGTAGAGATGGAGCCCATGTGTGAGGTGAAGCAAAAGATAGATGGCTGAATACTAGGTAGAGGTGGAACACCTGTGTGAGGTGAAGCGAAAGATAGATGGCTGAATACTAGGTAGAGGTGGAGCACCTGTGTGAGGTGAACCCCTGTGTGAGGTGTGGCGAAAGATAAAGGGCTGAATACTAGGTAGAGGTGAAGCCCCAGTGTGATTCAGGCGAAAACCAATGGCTGAATACTTGGTAGTGGTGAGGCCCCTGCGTGAGGTGAGGCGAAAGATAAATGGCTGAATACTTGGTAGAGGTGAAGATCTTGTATGAGGTGAAGTGGGAGTCGAATGACTGGCTACAACTACAGTTTACTCACTCCCTAAAAGCAAACAACAACAACGCTCTACTGTATTTTAGTATCTAAAGACAAACTTGAAGAATTTATGAGACGCTTGAGAATAGAAAATTCCAAAATCGGTTTTCCAATTTTCGAACTCATTCGAGCGTGCAAGAAGCTCGCAAATCTCATCCTGAGTAGGAGCGTGGAGCCTTGATCAACAGAGGTTCTGTTGTACGGCGTCTCATAGTCACATGACAGGCTTGTCAAGGCAGGTGATAGGTGGTATAAGCTCTTCGTGGCGTGCCAGCACAGGGGAGAAACAAATAAATTAGAACGGAACTTATGTATAGTTGCAGGTACTGCTCTCATACTTGGTTCCAGAGGGGAAAATACTCTCAGTGTAACACGGTTTTGGGCGCATTAACACAAAATTCTGGCAGAGAACTGTGGAGGCAGAGATGCCAAGCATGAACCAGAGATGGGGCATCACACGAAGGATGGCTGCCGACCGAGCAAAGTAGACACGGTTTGTTGCTGCCCTACAAGACACAACAAGTCGTGATGACCATTGATTGCTTTGTCACTCAGCAGTCAAGGACCAAAGAAGAAGACAACAATACAACAAACCTTCGATTTAACGGACTAATGGGGATCGATATTTCCGAACATTTGTAAAATCCGAATGACCGTAAATAGCTGGTATTACAAGGCAGTGCTCGATCTGGAATCCTCAGGATAACAGAGATAGGTTGAAGAACACATGGAGAAGAGAGATGGAGACGAACATTAATGTAACGAGGAAGACATGGAGAAGAGAGATGGAGATAAACATTAATGTAACGAGGAAGACATGGAGAAGAGAGATGGAGACAAACACTAATGTAACGAGGAAGACATGGAGAAGAGAGAAGGAGACAAACACTAATGTAACGAGGAAGACATGGAGAAGAGAGAAGGAGACAAACACTAATGTAACGAGGAAGACATGGAGAAGAGAGATGGAGACAAACACTAATGTAACGAGGAAGACATGGAGAAGAGAGATGGAGACAAACACTAATGTAACGAGGAAGACATGGAGAAGAGAGATGGAGACAAACACTAATGTAACGAGGAAGACATGGAGAAGAGAGATGGAGACAAACACTAATGTAACGAGGAAGACATGGAGAAGAGAGATGGAGACAAACATTAATGTAACGAGGAAGACATGGAAAGATATTGAGCTGATGGCGTGGGAGAGGAAGACGCGGCAAAAGTTTGTTCAAGGCCTATTTTTCTTGGGAAACTGAAGGGTTATAAAGTCAAATAGTAAATAGTATCTATAGTTTAACACTCAACCTAGATGCCTCTTTAATCATAAATGACTGATTTTGAATCACGGTGTACCCGTATTTGCGTCAAAATCAAATTTCGTTATATTATCATTGATCTGTGTCTTAAGTCTTAAATGTCTTTGACGCTGGCAATTTTCTCTGGCTTAGAGTTTTTATTGAAATTTTAAGGATTGTTACCCCCCCATTTTTTGTTGTTGATAGTATGGCAGTGTTATTCACAGCTGTAAAATAAAATAAATTGAATTAGGATTAATAAAATATATATGTGGGACAACATGTAACAAAAACTGTTTTAAAAATATACCGGGACCCAAGAGCTGGCCTCTTGCTCTTTAAGAGTTAATCATAATTTGTGTTTGCTATTTTAGCCAGATGCACGCTCTTGTTAATTTAAAACGAACAACAAAAACTTAACAAATATTCAATTAATTTTTGTTTAGTTTAGTTTGGTTTAGTTTTAAGGAAAATTTTCATTGCACATGGACAGCTCCATCAGTGCACCAATCTCCTCCCTTAGAGAATACAATGAGGATCTCATCACATTGCACGAACTCCGAAGCATCGGCGAGGAACCCAATGAGAGTATACAGGAATCACACATTCTATAAATAATTTGTTGGGTAGGTTTCATAATTTTAAAATTGTGCCAGGACAGCGGCTGTATGGCCTACTCTTTACGATTTCCGATTGCAGAGGGATTTTTAATATGCAACTTGCACACGGGACCTCCTACTTTTCCCCCATATCCGAGAAGGCTAAGCATCCGATCTCACTACCCAGGTGATCGGGAAAAAAAGGGGGGGGGGGGGGGGTGTGAAAGGAGTATGACTTCATTATGAACCACTGGTTCTGAACCAAAAAAAAAATTCCATCAGTTATATTCCCAGTACTGGGAGCGAACCCATAATAAAAGGAAATAAAAAAAAGAATTATTTTTGTAAACATGAACACTGCTTTATTTGTTTTTTGTTGTTTTTTTTAAACTTATCTTTTTCTTTGCGGATATCAAGCACATTTCTTGTCTTTACACCATAACTCGCACACGCACGACCCACGGATATTCGCGATTCTATTTTTTTTAAATAGTTAATTCCAACTTTCGTTTTACACTCAAGCTTTTTTTTCCAAGGAATATTAATTTTTTTTTAAATATCTTGTGACATGAAAATTGAGGCAACCCTGATCTATCCACTGTATTCTCATCGGGGCCCTCACTATTTGGGTTCAAGCAACGTGTCATGAAATATTCTAATCCACATAAATAAATTATTAGGTAAATATGAAGCCTAACAAATAAAATTAATAAAGAGAAGAGCAATGGGAAAATAACAGTGCTGTCACAAAGAATGTACTCGAAATCCCCCTTGTTTTCTGCTTCGTCTGCAAATTGTAACGCTTTCACGTTGATAGTAAAAGCTTAATGTATTATACCCGCTTTCTTCAATGAAACGTGTGCTGTATTTCTTGGAAAAAACATTAAGAGGCAGACTGCGTAATGACCTAAATTTTAAATTCCATTCATGTCTTTTTCTACATTACGTTACCAAAACGAACGAACAGATGGACAAAAGGATAGCGAGAAGGGAGAGGCAGAAAGCCGAACATTAAACACGCGTCGCGCGATACACAATTACTACTATCACGCGTGTAAGTCTACAAGCACTAACTTTTTCAGACGGACAGTGATAAAATACACTACCCTTTCCCAGAGTTAGGTTTATAAATCATAAAAAACTCTTATTAGAAAAGATAACATTAGATGGGTTTACGGTTGAGAACATAACAGTACCCAGACAGAACATCTTCGAAACAGGAGGTAAAAGAAATTGCATATTTTGAACGCAGCCACGTAGCTCCTTTAAATTTGTATTTTTGGGTTCCTTAGGGCTTGCTGACAAATAATATGTAAAACGTTACGCAAATAGTCCAGGAATTAATAAATTATACCCAAAATAAAATATTGGGGGTGCCTGACAGCATAAAATCATTTCTGCTCATAAGATTTTTTTTTTAACGTGTTTGAAAAAAATTTACGTTACAGAAATAGCCTACCATGTAAACTCCAAATTGATTGGAGCGCAACAAATGAAAGCCTAACCACGATTGGTCGGGCTATAAATACTATCTTGGTTGTTAGGGGAAACGGGGAAAGGTAACATTTTTTCAAACACTTGTCGAAACGGGGCTCATTGGTCAGACTCGCTGATATACACACTTGGGAGCGTTAGTTCGAAACCACTTGTTTAAAATAGCTTGATAAAGCATCAGTGCGTTGAAGCCAGCATATATTTTGCTCAATAAAAGCCTGGAACATAGGCAGATGGAAATTTGTGCCAGTTTGTGCCAGAATTCATTGCTAATCAACGTATCTGTGTTATTCGTATGAATTGTGGTAAGCTTGAACCATTTAATATCTTTTAATGAAAATTGAATGTGAATTGTTGTTTTATGCCTGTATATATATGTGTAGTTCAGTGGCAAACGTGAGGTAAAGCCTAAAATGCTCCAGCCTGAACAGAGGGTGTCGGAGAGAAGTAAAACGGCATGGAATGGCCAAATAGTACACTGACACCTGGATGATTGATTAGACAGAAATAATGCTGGAAGTGCAGAGGCGTAGTGACCATTAAGGATGGTAATGCTGGTATAAAGTATTTCAGATGAAGCTGACTGTTGGCCTAACGCTCTGAACGCAATGTTTGTGATGTATTGTGATCAGTGTAAAAAGAAAATATAAATTAGTTATGAAGTAGAAGGTACATCCTTCTTGATTTCAGGGACAGTGGTCTTGATGGTACTGAGCAGCACCTAGTCAGAGCTTTGCTGAATCCTGAGTCGGACAGCATACTCCTTGGTCTTTTTAGCTATCAGTGAGGTGTCTCCTGAACCCAGAGGAGAATTCGAGCAGAGGAGTCCTTTCCTGCCGCCATCACGCCAGATAAGCGAATTGGCCAGCTGAGCTCAACATTATGTCCCCTCATCTTGAACTGACTTTTTAAAATTAACATTAAGAGGGGAATTTACTTGTCTTAAAATCAGGAACTGTGAACATCTCCAATACTGGTCCCTAAAGACAAACTATTGAAGTCATGATGACAAATACCAACAGAGCTTGAACAAAATAAAACCAGTATTACCTCATTTTACTACTACACAACTGACACACATAGAACATTTGTAATAATATATGTCACTACAATATTCATATTAAATACATTCTGTACATAACTTGTAATTTAAATTGATTGTGATTCCTGGTTCCCTTGTAGTTGAATCAGGACACATATTCATTCATGCCAGTAATGAATACATATTGTTATTTGAAAGTTTATCAGTGACTCTTTTAAGATATCTTTGTAGAGTGTTATATGTATGTGAGTGTCACAGTGTTGTCAAGAGTAGTGGATTAAATTAAATTGTTTATCTGTCTGTTGTTGTGACTTACACTTCACCATACTCATACCCTAGACACATAACGTAGTCATCACACTATTCCAGAATAATTCTGACTGAGATATATAGATATGTGGTAGCAAGTAAGGTTATCTATAATACACTACTCTTAATAGATATAGATACCTTCACAGCTGATCAGTCAGTACACTAAGTCCCCTATAAATATTTATAACATCCCACTTCACCACATATATTGGGGGCTCGCTCTTGGGATTTTGAATCTTTAACTATTAAAAATATTGGGGGTAATTCACTTCAGGGAATATAAGAATTAAAAGGTATCCTTGGGTGGAATTAAATAAGGTTGAGCTCACGGTGCCTGTGTTGTCCATTAGATATATAGTTAGAAATTGAATTGTTGGGTAGACATTATAAAAATTTACCTGATAGACAATGGCGGACCTGGCCAAATTTCGATCTGCTGCGGTTCAGACTGCAAAAGAGTTAGGATTAGATGGGCAAGTTATGGTTGCCTATGTCACAACGGAATGTGACAAATTTATTGAACGCGAAGAAAGAAGATTAGAAAAAGAAGCCGAAAGAAAGTTAGAGGCTGAAAGGGAAATTAAGAAGTTACAATTTGAAGCTGAGGCTGAGACTAAGAGGTTGCAGATTGAGGCTGACAAAGAGGCTAAAGCATTGGAAGCCGAGGAAAGAAGACAAGCTGCAGAAAGGGAAGAGAAGAAATTAGCTGCAGAAAGAGAAGAGAAGAAATTAGCTGCAGAAAGAGAAGAGAAGAAATTAGCTGCAGAAAGAGAAGAGAAGAAATTAGCTGCAGAAAGAGAAGAGAAGAAATTAGCTGCAGAAAGAGAAGAGAAGAAATTAGCTGCAGAAAGAGAAGAGAAGAGATTAGCTGCAGAGAGGGAAGCAGAAAAGGAGGAGAAGAGATTACAAAGGGAACATGAGTTACGACTAAGGGAGTTTGAGTTTCAAGGCCATGCTCCTGAAAATGGTGCCAGTCCCTTTGCCTCTGATGCTACGGTTACTCAGGGAGCCTCAACCTCAGCTATGAACTTTCATTTAGATCATTTTGTTGAGAAAGACGATGATATTGAGAGCTATATAAATAGGTATGAACTATTAGCCACCACGTATGGGTTAGAGAGAGAAAGGTGGAGCTTAAAGTTATCTCAGGGACTTCGTGGGGCAGCTTATGAAGTTTTTGCAAAAATGAGCAGAGGTGATCAGGAAAATTATGACATGCTAAAGCAGGCTCTTTTGTTAAGGTATGAAAAGAATGCAGAGTTTTACAGGAAAAAAATTTAGGAATGCTAAACTACTGTCAGGTGAAACCTATCACCAGTTCTCTGCACGAATCGAGACATACTTGGAGAAATGGACTTCTCTGGGGAAAACCCAAGATCTTAAGGAAATGGTCCTTATAGAGCAACTAAGAGAGTCCATGGCTCCAGACCTGAGAAAGTTTCTCATGGAACAAGGTGCAGAGAGGCTGGGTGAGTTGCTAAATGTTGCTGAAAGGTATCAAGCAGCTCAAGCAGAGGTAACAGGTAATAAAAAGAAACAGGTGGATAACTTCAGGGCACCACAGAACTTTAATAAATTTGATCCTAGGGATCAAAATAAAGGTAAGCACCAATTTGATAGGCCACGGTATGAAAATAAAAATAAATTCCCACAATTCGATGAAAGGAAATATGATGAAAGAAAATCTTTCAACCAAGGAAAAAGGTGGTGTAAAAAATTGTCAGATGGACAATCATGACACTGACCGTTGCAGAAGGAAACCTGTGTATATGGCAACCCTTCAGGTCAGGTCGACCTCAAGACAGGAGGAGGATATTATGTTAGATACCACTCCAGAAGAGATGAGGAAGGCACAGGCTGGGGATAAAACACTCAAGCCTTGTTTCAGAAAATTGTCAACTTGTCATACAACTCCAGGCAAGGGAGATTTTTATATGAAAAACAAGTTGATGTATAGGAAGACTGGAGCTAGATCCAATGGTCACGGACAGCTGGTTCTTCCAAAAAGATATAGGACAGACTTAATAAGGAGCCTACATGTGAAACCAGATGGGGACCATGAGAAAATAGGTACCATCATTCAAAAGGTGGCTCACAATTATTATTGGCCCAAAGCAAGATGGGACATTGAAAATTTTGTAGAAAGGTGTAGCATAGCACATGAGGGAACACCCACAAGTGGGAACATGGATCAGGACCTGGACACGCCCCGGGGCAAAATTAGGCCTGATAATAAAAAGAAAAATAGATTTGATAAAGTGGACCAAATGGAATGGGAAGCCCCTTTTCACGGACAAGCTTCACTTAACTGTTTTACAATGGCCACTATGCGGAGAGTGCAAAAAGATGTCTTACCCCAGGATAAGCCGACAACCCCTCAATCGGACTTAAACAAACTGGAGGAAGAGGATGTAGAGAGGAAATCTCTCATCAAGAATTTTAAGTGGGGAGAAAGCCCCAAAAGAAAAATTGGTAGCGGTCGTTTTGTGAATGAAAATTCTGGGAGGAAAAATCATCACTATAAAGCTTCGAGTGGAAGAGACCATACCGGTGCATGGACAAATAGGTCCACACAATTAAAGGTCCATATGTAGCTTTGTTAAGAACGTGGACTGATGAAAAGGCAGAGGAAAACATTACATCTTCATACCAATATGTGAATGAGCTGACCACTCGGTTAAAAACTGGCTGGAAACTTGCCAATGAAAATTTGAAACAAGCCAGGAAGAAACATGCTGCCTATTATAACAGGAAGGCGAAAGACAGAAATTTGGCTGTGGGAGAGAAAGTACTGCTTCTTTTGCCTGGGAGTCAGAATAAGTTACAAATTGGATGGCAGGGTCCATATACAGTTCTAGAGAAGGTGTCTAGAACAAATTATAAGATAGATAAGAAGGGGAAAGAAAAAATCTATCATGTGAATCTCCTGAAGAAATATTTGGAAAGAGAACATCAGGAAGAGACACACTTGTTGACCTTGTCCATCGCCATGGAGATGAAAAAGGAACCACTTTCATCATTTGAATATCCATTACACCCCTGTGAGACAGCAGCACAGGTGAAAATCAGTACACATTTAACGAAAACTCAGAAAGAGAGAGTGCAACAGGTTCTAAATAATCATGCAGAGGTGTTAACAGACCGACCAGGGCATACAAACCTATTGGATATGATATGAAACTCATAGACTCCACACCTGTCTGTATGAAACCATATTCGATTCCGTTTGCTAAGGAAAAAGCTTTGAAGGAAGAGATAGACTATCTATTGAAGGAAGGAATTATTTCGCACAGTGAGTCTTCGTATAGTTCCGGGGTGGTACTCTTAAGGAAGCCCTCTGGAGAACATAGACTCTGTATAGATTACAGGAGACTGAATGCTATTACAGAAGGACAGGTGGATCCATTGCCGGATACAAATCAGCTGTTTGCCAGACTAAATAAAGCTAAATATTTCTCAAAAGTGGATCTGAGTAAAGGATACTATCAGATTCCAGTAAAGCCTGAGGTTAGACCATACCTAGCTTTTAGTACCTCAGAAGGACACTATGAGTTTAATAGATTGCCATTTGGATTGAAGAATGCGCCTAGTGTCTTCTCTAGAATGATGAGAAAATTATTGGATCCTCTGAATAATCCCTGTATAACAAATTTTATGGATGATATCCTTATAGCAACAGAAACATTTGAGGAACACATTGACTCTCTGAACATGCTGTTTGATCGACTTAGGGAGGCAAATTTAACAGCCCGACCAACCAAATGTTGCGTTGGATGTAAAGAATTGGAATTTTTGGGACACACAGTTTATCAGGGAAACATGACCCCTGACCCAAAGAACTTAGAGAAACTACAGAAAGCCCCGAGACCACAAACCAAGAAGGACGTGAGATCCTTTGTCTCATTATGTGGTTTCTACCAGAAGTATATCAAAAACTTTAATTCCATATGTGCACCGTTAACTGAATTGACACGTAAAGGACATCCAGATCGCATTACATGGACTCCACAATGTGAAATGACTTACCAAGAATTGAAGGAAAAGCTCACAAGTAAACCCATTTTGAAATTACCTGACTTAAGTCAAGAATTCATAGTAAGGACGGATGCAAGTAATATTGGGTTAGGTGCAACTTTACTACAGAAATCAGATGCATTGGATGGGGATTAAGCCCAGTGGCATATGCTAGCAGAAAGTTGAATAAAGCTGAAATCAACTACTCAACTAGCGAAAAAGAATGTCTTGCAGTAATATGGGCAATAAAGAAATTCAATATTTATCTATATGGGAAGGCATTTAAGTTGCAAACTGACCACAAACCTTTATCGTTTTTAGCACAGGCTAAGCATGAGAACTCTAGGTTACTCCGATGGTCTTTGCTTCTGGCTCCATATAATTTTAGCATTGAATATATATCTGGAAAAACCAATCTGGGAGCGGATTTTTTAAGCCGCCATCCGTGTGATGAGAATCACCGTAAACCCCAGAAATAATAATAAATTTCTCTATGTGTATATAGAATAAAGGACTGACATATAATGTCTGTTTTAAGAGGGGAGGTGTCATGAAATATTCTAATCCACATATATAAATTATTAGGTAAATATGAAGCCTAACAAATAAAATTAATAAAGAGAAGAGCAATGGTAAAATGACAGTGCTGTCACAAAGAATGTACTCGAAATCCCCCTTGTTTTCTGCTTCGTCTGCAAATTGTAACGCTTTCACGTTGATAGTAAAAGCTTACTGTATTATACCCGCTTTCTTCAATGAAACGTGTGCTGTATTTCTTGGAAAAACATTAAGAGGCAGACTGCGTAATGACCTAAATTTTAAATTCCATTCATGTCTTTTTCTACATTACGTTACCAAAACGAACGAACAGATGGACAAAAGGATAGCGAGAAGGGAGAGGCAGAAAGCCGAACATTAAACACGCGTCGCGCGATACACAATTACTACTATCACGCGTGTAAGTCTACAAGCACTAACTTTTTCAGACGGACAGTGATAAAATACACTACCCTTTCCCAGAGTTAGGTTTATAAATCATAAAAAAACTCTTATTAGAAAAGATAACATTAGATGGGTTTACGGTTGAGAACATAACAGTACCCAGACAGAACATCTTCGAAACAGGAGGTAAAAGAAATTGCATATTTTGAACGCAGCCACGTAGCTCCTTTAAATTTGTATTTTTGGGTTCCTTAGGGCTTGCTGACAAATAATATGTAAAACGTTACGCAAATAGTCCAGGAATTAATAAATTATACCCAAAATAAAATATTGGGGGTGCCTGACAGCATAAAATCATTTCTGCTCATAAGATTTTTTTTTTAACGTGTTTGAAAAAAATTTACGTTACAGAAATAGCCTACCATGTAAACTCCAAATTGATTGGAGCGCAACAAATGAAAGCCTAACCACGATTGGTCGGGCTATAAATACTATCTTGGTTGTTAGGGGAAACGGGGAAAGGTAACATTTTTTCAAACACTTGTCGAAACGGGGCTCATTGGTCAGACTCGCTGATATACACACTTGGGAGCGTTAGTTCGAAACCACTTGTTTAAAATAGCTTGATAAAGCATCAGTGCGTTGAAGCCAGCATATATTTTGCTCAATAAAAGCCTGGAACATAGGCAGATGGAAATTTGTGCCAGTTTGTGCCAGAATTCATTGCTAATCAACGTATCTGTGTTATTCGTATGAATTGTGGTAAGCTTGAACCATTCAATATCTTTTAATGAAAATTGAATGTGAATTGTTGATTTATGCCTGTATATATATGTGTAGTTCAGTGGCCAACGTGAGGTAAAGCCTGTAATGCTCCAGCCTGAACAGAGGGTGTCGGAGAGAAGTAAAACGGCATGGAATGGCCAAATAGTACACTGACACCTGGATGATTGATTAGACAGAAATAATGCTGGAAGTGCAGAGGCGTAGTGACCATTAAGGATGGTAATGCTGGTATAAAGTATTTCAGATGAAGCTGACTGTTGGCCTAACGCTCTGAACGCAATGTTTGTGATGTATTGTGATCAGTGTAAAAAGAAAATATAAATTAGTTATGAAGTAGAAGGTACATCCTTCTTGATTTCAGGGACAGTGGTCTTGATGGTACTGAGCAGCACCTAGTCAGAGCTTTGCTGAATCCAGTGTCGGACAGCATACTCCTTGGTCTTTTTAGCTATCAGTGAGGTGTCTCCTGAACCCAGAGGAGAATTCGAGCAGAGGAGTCCTTTCCTGCCGCCATCACGCCAGATAAGCGAATTGGCCAGCTGAGCTCAACATTATGTCCCCTCATCTTGAACTGACTTTTTAAAATTAACATTAAGAGGGGAATTTACTTGTCTTAAAATCAGGAACTGTGAACATCTCCAATACTGGTCCCTAAAGACAAACTATTGAAGTCATGATGACAAATACCAACAGAGCTTGAACAAAATAAAACCAGTATTGACTCTTTTAAGATATCTTTGTAGAGTGTTATATGTATGTGAGTGTCACAGTGTTGTCAAGAGTAGTGGATTAAATTAAATTGTTTATCTGTCTGTTGTTGTGACTTACACTTCACCATACTCATACCCTAGACACATAACGTAGCATCACACTATTCCAGAATAATTCTGACTGAGATATATAGATATGTGGTAGCAAGTAAGGTTATCTATAATACACTACTCTTAATAGATATAGATACCTTCACAGCTGATCTCAGTCAGTACACTAAGTTCCCTATAAGTATTTATAACATCCCACTTCACCACACAACGATCGAACGTGGATTTCCCTCGCTGGCTAATTAAGCATGCACAATTAAACACGTGGAAGCCAGGTCTCTCTATTGCCAACTTATGTCCGATTCTTAGTTTAGCCACGCGTCCTGTCTTTGTTTCAAGCACTAATAATCCAACTATTCATAATTAACTGTCTTCTCTTTTAAAAAAGGACGTTTATCTGCTGTCAGATTACGCCATCACGTCAGCGCTTGATCCCTGAAACACGGGGAGGGCGAGGCCACGGGTTTTGTAGTTTCGAAAGATAGAACGGTTCGTTAATTGCAGTATCAAGGGGCGTTAACCACTCACCGACTGCAAGCCCTTTGGTCGTGCTCCACGAAGACACAAATTTGCTCACCTAGGGAAACGAACCTAAAAGCTCGCTCACTGGGGAAACGAATCTACGGTAGGCTTTGGTGTGATTTTTTACTTTGATTCAAGAATTGAACAAAGAATCTACGAGAAGTGTGCATTTCCTCATAGGGGAGGGGAAAATCCGCCATTTCATATATATATAGTCATAATCATCAAACTCAGTTGTCAGTTTGCTATCAGGATTTCTTGAATGGTTAGCGCGCATTTTTGGAGTCTTATTTATCTGGATTTCCTATAGAAATACGTGGAGATTTATTTCAGTTTTCTTGTGTTGCGGCTGGTCATACCTTGCGTCCTAGCGTTTCTTATGGTCTTACTGACTTTGGTTCTTACACCATCCAGCGATTGTTGTGGTTAAATCTTTGTGTTGTGACCCCTATGTGGTCCACCTCTCCATCCATGAGAGCAGTAAAACCAAGAACTTTAACAATAAGCCATTTTAAAGTATAACTGGAGAAGAACAATTGCCAGAAGCCATTCCATAATAATTACTGATCTGCTGTGGCAGAATTTATATCACTATTTTTTTACACATGACAGTAAACGTTCCTACTGGATTAACCACCTAAAGAAAACTCACTGGTCATACTCTGCCATCACTTCATTGAACAGCCGAGGAGTATCATTTTCCTAAAGTTCTTTTTTCATCACGCCATAGAATGTCTTAGCTACCAGCGGCGAGACCTCACCGGACCAATATATATATATATATATATATATATATATATATATATATATATTATATATATATATATATATATATATATATATATATATATATATATATATATATATATATATATTCAATTCTGAGGACAATGCCACCCCATAGAACCCTTACCCCAAACATTAACTGCAGTGAAAAGAGGAATATCCTGGAACAAAAAAGTAACGCCTCGATTTCAGCGACTACGGAAAAATAGCCGACAGCAAACCCCGTCAGTCTGGGGCTGAAATAGACAAAGCAAAAGACTCTTACTAGAGTTTTTTTTATTCCATGGAATGCCTGCTTCAACGATTGGTAAGTGCAGATGAAAGTGGCCACTGTAAGCGTGCATTGAATGAACGAAATTAGATAACCTTAATTTTCTTTTTTCTTGCTAACATCAGTATACTTAATTTCTTTTTCTGTGTTCTTTTCCTTCCCTCCCTAATCTGCTTAGTCACGGGATAGATTTAAAAAAAAATTAAGAACCTGTTCTTATACCCGTTACTGATTATTGCATATCCCATCGTTAAAATTGATCTCTATTTGGGTTAATTACCTCTGATAGTAATTTTCTTTGGGTTGTTTTCCTTTACAAGAGGGGAGGGCCTATTGAGATACTATTTTTTCCCTACCTTGTCTGTAACTATGCTTTATAAGTGTAACATGATTGATGTTGTGCTTTTTGTTTAGTGAAAATAAACATAATAAACTTTTACTTACCGTGTTGGTCAACCCCATTGTCCCATTATATGTTATACGTAGGTTGTATTCACGTTTGTGCATTTGTGTCACCAAATTGGTGTGTGTACATGAGTGTAGGGTAACTTGTAAAAAAATTGTTTAGCAAGGAGAGTAAGAGCGTCTGCAGTTAAATTAATGTCGTAAGATAGGCTGGATTAGAGCAACTTCTCGATTCAGAGACTGTCCTTCCTCTTACCCTATCACCCTCGTGAAACAGCAATCTATTTCTTACCCTTATTCTCACAGAGTTATCACTTTCACCTCTGCTCGGACGGGACCATAAATTTCTCAGACCTATCTCATAAAAAATTACGACATATCTCTAACACTAATTATAATACTTAATAATAAAAAATTAAGACACGTCATGCAAGAAGAGAAATAATAACATTAAAAATATAACCACTATTAGCTACTCAAGAAGTCAAGAAGTAAGAATGGTACTTGTAGATCACACATTTGCTCCTCAAGGAAGTTAACAACTCAGGGGTTCAGTCCCAAATACATATTGTAAAGAACAGTGATATAAACATCGATATTATCCAAGGAATACAGATAAACCACAACATCACACCAAGACTTTTTCCCCAATATAACCAACGGACCTTGTGTCTAGGTTGAACGATGCGCGCCACGCCAAAACGAGGCAAAACTGCTTTTAACACACAAAAAAAAAAGTAAGAACCACCAACAATAATCAATAAAAAACAATATATTTGAATATATCACAAAACTGAAAATGAAATTACACTAAACGCCCTAATTATAACCAACAAGTAGATTTAAAAGGGAGATCAAAATGTTGGATTAGCTGAGATAATTGAAGATCAGCTAATGCTAGCCAGCTTTCCTCCCATTTCCTTAATTAAAAAAAAAACTCTTAACACAGAACAAAATAAACACAATATAAATTATCATGAGATGCACCGATGCACAAATGATGACTGCACAACACATGTGATGAAATCTTAACAGAAAATAGAAGCATACATTTTGTATGCAATTTTGTCCGTTGAATCTAAGTCCGTTTAATCATCATCATCGTCGCTGTCGTCAATGAGACTCACACATTCATTCTTCAATGAGGATCACACATTCACTCCTCAATGAGGATCACACATTCACTCCTCAATGAGGATCACACATTCACTCCTCAATGAGGATCACACATTCACTCCTCAATGAGGATCACACATTCACTCCTCAATGAGGATCATATATTCACTCCTCAATGAGGATCACACATTCACTCCTCAATGAGGATCATATATTCACTCCTCAATGAGGATCACACATTCACTCCTCAATGAGGATCACACATTCACTCCTCAATGAGGATCATATATTCACTCCTCAATGAGGATCATATATTCACTCCTCAATGAGGATCATATATTCACTCCTCAATGAGGATCACACATTCACTCCTCAATGAGGATCATATATTCACTCCTCAATGAGGATCACACATTCACTCCTCAATGAGGATCACACATTCACTCCTCAATGATGATCACACATTCACTCCTCAATGAGGATCACACATTCACTCTTCAATGAGGATCATATATTCACTCCTCAATGAGGATTACACATTCACTCCTCAATGAGGATCACACATTCACTCCTCAATGAGGATCACACATTCACTCCTCAATGAGGATCATATATTCACTCCTCAATGAGGATCATATATTCACTCCTCAATGAGGATCATATATTCACTCCTCAATGAGGATCATATATTCACTCCTCAATGAGGATCACACATTCACTCCTCAATGAGGATCACACATTCACTCCTCAATGAGGATCATATATTCACTCCTCAATGAGGATTACACATTCACTCCTCAATGAGGATCACACATTCACTCTTCAATGAGGATCATATATTCACTCTTCAATGAGGATCATATATTCACTCCTCAATGAGGATCATATATTCACTCCTCAATGAGGAGCACACATTCACTCCTCAATGAGGATTACACATCCACTCCTCAATGAGGATCATATATTCACTCCCCAGTCAAGATCATACATTTTGCTCCTCAGGAGTTCAGTCCCACTACATAAAATAATGAACATTTACAAAAACATCGATATTATCCAAGGAATACAGATAAACCACAACAGGCAGTCTTTTATATTTAAACTTGCTCCCTAATTTAACCAACGGACCTTGTGTCTTAGTTGAATGGTACGCGACTCGCTAAAACGAAGCAAAACTCCTTTTTTTTTTTTTTAAAGTAAGAAAACAAATTAAAATTTAAATTATCACCACCAACAATAATCAAATGCAAACAAAATATATTTGAATGCATCACAAATCTGAAAATGAAATGACACAAAATACCCTAATTATAACTAACAATTAGGTTGAACAGGGTAGACCAAAATGGTGGATGAGCGGAGGCCAATGAAGATCATCTGATGCTAGCATGCTGTCCTCACATTTCGTTAATTAAAAAAAAAACTCTGACAAAGAATAAAATAAACACAATTCAAATTATCCTGCGATGCAGCGATGCACAAATTATGACTGCACAACACATCTGATGAAATCCTAACAGAAAAAGAAAAACACACATTTTTGACACAATTTTGTCCGTTGAATCCAAGTCCGTTTAATCATAATCATTATCATCATCATTATTAATATCATCATCTTCTTCATTAACTCCATCATCGTCATCATCATCATCACCAGTTTTCGACTCACCAAGGAGCATAGGCCATCAACAAAGTATGCCACGTGCTCCTGTCCGTGCCATCCGCTACAGGTCGTTCCTGCTTTAGTTCAAGTTTCCTGCCAGGGGCCCATCTACAGTGTTGGCTTCAATCTCGAGCGCTGCATGACTCACATGTATGTCTGACATGTGATGTAGAGGAAACAATAAACACACTGACAAACACAACAGCAGGACGTATATAGACTGGAAACAGACAACAGCAGGACGTATATAGACTGGAAACAGATAACAGCTGGGCGTATATAGACATACAACATAACGAGATATATAGAATGGAAACTAATAATAGTACGAGGCATATAGACTGGTAACAGACAATAGTACAACGCATGTAGAATGGCACTGTCACGGATTGCCTCCCCTACTTTGCAGTAGTGGTCCAACAGTGGCCAAAACTCAAGAGTATCTAAATGGGTCTTCAAAGGTGTCTACCTTCGCACAAGATTACTCTTGGCAGAGTTGTAGATAGAAGGATAATGATGCTTCTATCTCAAGGGAGTTTTCATAAAATATTTCCGAAGTCAAGAACAATGCTGCATTGGCCGGGCAATTGTTAACTTTATATCGGTCCGCCGCCTTTATCAAGAATTAAGCAATGGTTTAGCCCGTTCAAGCCCCCAGCTGGTGTAAATCCCGCGAAATTCCCTGTTTATAAGAATTAGCTCTATAGATGTAAATCTATGTCTAGATGTATGTATATACTCGTATATCAAATTATGTCAAATTCACATTTGTGAAATAAATGTTTACACTTACCCCAAAGTAACTTTTAATCTTCAACTCAAATGTGAAGTCAGTCCTATTGTATGGCTCTGAGACATGGAAAACAACAAAAACAACAACCAAAAAGCTACAGACTTTTATAAACGGGTGCTTGCGTGGAATAGAAGGACTGAAATGGTATGACAAAGTCACAAATGTGGAACTGATGACTAGAACCAGACAAGTGCAAGTGGAACAAGAGTTGAGAAGAAGACGCTGGTGATGGATAGGACACACAGTGAGGAAACATGCTGATAGCATTACAAAGCAGTCCTTGTTCTGGAATCCACAGGGAAAGAGAGGCAGAGGTAGACCAAAAAACACATGGAGAAAAGAACTGGAAACAGAGGTGAAAATGATGAGGAAAACATGGAAAGAACTTGAGCGGATGGCACAGGACAGGAAGACTTGGCATGTGTTTGTTGAAGGTCTATGCTCCTTGGGGAGCTAAAGGGTATTGATTGAAAGTAACTTTTGAGAACACAGTCTCCTCTTACAGTTTAGAATGGACACAGCCCTTTATTAGATGCTCCGAATCACTTGTCCTGGAATGTTTATGATTCCTCTTTTGACGGGTGTTCTGCGAAACACTTGGCCTTGGAAATGTTAGTAATCCTCTTATGACGGGTGTTCTGCGAATCACTTGGTCTGGGAAATTCCTCTTATTGCCGTGATCTGATTCCTTAGGACTCCAGTCTTCGTATTTAAAAAATGTGGGTTTACTTTTTTAAGTTTTAAAGTTGCCCCAATACTCTGGTCTGTCCTTTAAGTTTCCAGTCTTTGTATTTAAATATGAGGGTTTACTTTTAAGTTGTAAAGTTGTCCAAATACTTCCGATCTGCCAACATAATTTTGGAATACTTAGTCCGATCCTTCTTTCTCTGGCTTTGGTGAATTGCTGGCTTGACGTGGGGATGCAGTCTAATTTGTGACTCCTATTTCGCTAGATTATATCTCTCATTTCTCAGTTCAAATACCAGACTGTACTTCCGACGAATTTTCCAATGAAATTCAAAATCTATTCCGGTTCTCAAATTAATCCAATCGAAAACTCTTTAGCACTATCTGGGTTGGGGTGTTTAAATGCATAATCTCCCCCCGCGTGTTTTAAAATATTAAATTTTAAAATTTCATCTTGTGACCTCTTTCTAATAATGCTGTAATACTTCCGCCAACTCACAAACAAATCTGTGAACTTATTTGATGTCCAGATGCTACCTTCTAATATTGACTTGCCAGACAGATTATCTGTAACAATTACACAGGGATAGCCCGGCGGAAGCTATTATCTCATTATAACCTCTGTTTTCGTGCCTTCGTCAGACGGATCTGTCAGACAGACAATGTGGTTTCTATTCATCGCTCGTACGAGACCATATTGTATCAATAAAGAGTGTCTCTAACAAAGGTGGCGAGGCGACTCAACTGATAAACATATTACCGGCTACCGGTGTAATTCACCTCGATAATACCACAGTTCACCTGGCGAAACGTAAATACGTCTGGGAGTGGTCACAGCAAAAAGGATGTAAGGGCACTAAATATGCCAAATAATAGGACGATGAGTGAGTAAAATGAAGAAATGAAGTGATACTGCCGGAGAGAACGACAGTTATGAAAAGTGCACCCAAATAATAAGCGGATGAAAGAGAGAGAGAGGGGCACAAAAGTACATGAACAAACACGTTTTGTCCCAGGCATAACAGACAACAGCACGACATAGACTGACAACAGACAATCCCCGAGGTACATAGGAGGGCAACAGACAACGGCACGACGTATATAATATAGACTGGTAAAAGACAACAGCACGAGGTATATTGACTGGTAACAGGCAACAGCTCGAGGTATACAGACTGTTAACAGACAACAGCACGAGGTATATAGACTGGAAACATACAACCAGAGGCGTCCCTAAAGTACTTGGCACCCGGGGTGGATCTTGTTTCTGACACCCCCTCCCTCAGTAAAGAAACACACTAGTAAGTAACATTTTAACTATAAGTACTATATTAATAGTGTCCGATGACACCCCCTTCCTAGCTGTCATCCGGGGCGGACCGCCCCCTCGCACCCCCCTTAGTACGCCACTGCATACAACACCACGAGGTATATTTACTGACAACAGACAATAGCACGAGGTATATAGACTGGAAACAGACAACACCACGAGGTATATATATTGGTAACAGACAACAGCACGAGGTATATAGACTGGTAACAGACAACAGTGCGAGGTATAAAGACTGCAAACAGACAACACAACGAGGTATATAGACTGGAAACAGACAACCCCACGAGTTATAAAGACTGGAAACAGACAACACCACGAGGTATAAATACAGGAAACAGACAACACCACGAGGTATATATATTGGTAACAGACAACAGCACGGGGTATATAGACTGGTAACAGACAACAGCACGAGGTATAAAGATTATAAACAGACAAAAGTACGAGGTATATAGACTGGTAACTGACAACAACAGCACGAGGCATATAGACTGGTAACAGACAACAGCACGAGGTGTATAGATTGGAAACAGACAGCAGGACGAGGTATATCGACTGGTAACAGACAAAAGCACGAGGTATATAGACTAGAAACAGCTCGAGTTATATAGACTGTAAATCATAGCTCGAGGTATATAGACTGACTACAGACAATAGCTCGGGGTATATAGACTGACTACAGACAATAGCTCGGGGTATATAGACTGACTACAGACAATAGCTAGAGGTACATAGACTGACAACAGTACAAAATGTATAGACTGGAAACAGACAACAGCACGGGGTATATAGACTGGAAACAGACAACAGCACGGGGTATATAGACTGGAAACAGACAACAGCATATTTTAACAAGAAAACTTGCTTAAGAAAATAAATGCTTTAATCTTAGCCATAAACAAATCTACATACCTTCAGGAAACATTCTTTCGTGCATGTCTGAAGATAGCAAGTCGTCTTCATGAGCAGGCCAGAATGTAAAAAACCTTTTTGGGCACATATCAGAAGATAACAAAGTATATTGCGTACAGATTAGAGGGTGATAAATTACGTATTTACAACCAGGAAAATAACACAGTAAGAACGTGTACGAACCAGAAAAATAACGAAACAAATCCATGTACAAATATTACATTGATCATCACCAGCATTATCATATCTCTTGTCGCTCCTTATGGGACTTGGGACCACCCTTGCAGCAAGCCTTACAACAGAAACCCTGCACCAAAGCATTAAGTGCTGTTGAAGTTGTGGTATCTGTAGCAATTTGTTTTACGTGATAAAGTTGCCATCAACTCATGCAACCTCATGTTTACTTAACTCCGGTACATTCAATGCCAGTATTACAGAAAATACACCGAACCTCTCAGGTAAAAAGTGCTTTCTTCTGCAGACAGAAAAATTGTGCAGATAAAGAAATAGCAATGAATGAACATTTCTTTCTCTTGTCTTAACTGTATTTGGTCCCTTAGTTCCAGTTTGGCTGTGCTGAAACACTTCTTTTGTTCTTGCAGTCGCGGTTTCTGTAGAAATATTTTCACACGATGGGGCTGCAAACAGATGCACGGCTTAATTATTCGCCTCGTACCTTACACCTTACGGGAAATGTCATCCTATTTTCAGTCTGTCTCCCCAAAGGCTCTCTAAAGAACCATGGTGGGATACAGAAACAGCCGTTTAAAATTAAAATGATATGTTAAAATACGCTGTTCAAACCCTGATGGGTTATAATTAAGATGTATGGTATCTATAATTGTACATAATATATTCAATTTCTGCGTAGATTACTGGCGCACCCCAACACAGAGTGTAGATATTCGCAAATATTTCCTTCCATGAAGCTTTTCCTCTTCAACAAAGCCAAATTCGTTCACCAAATCCAGTTACAGAATGCTCCAACTTATCTGTGGCCACTTTTCAAATATAATGGAAGACGCAGTGAGCGCAAAAACACATTACAAATGCTCAAACCTAGGCTAGACTGAAACAAGAAAAGCTTCGTTTAACTCGTTCATCTTTGAAACAATCTTCCACGTGACATGACAAACACACACACAGTCTCTACTCCTACAATAGCAGGCTTTTCGAATATTTCATCAGTGCTCATTACATGTTCTCTCCCCCTCCTACCACCACCCCCACCACCATCTCTTACCAATCTGATTATGCGTTTTGAAATAATCTTCTCTTATAATTTTCTCGGTAGACCTGAAACAAACCAATGCCGCGGTAGGCAATTATGAAAAGTGTTCACATTTGAAAAACTACATATACAAGGCGCGTCGGTGGGTTAATGATTACAATTTAGCCTTCTAAGCAAACGTTATACGTGCGACTCCTAGCAGTGTGTGTGTGTGTGTGTTTTACTTTAAAGTCATCTGTTTTTATTTTTATACGTGTTGTGTGTGAGTGTGTGTGTGTGCGCGTGCGTGCGTGCGTGCGTGTGTGTGTGTGTGTGTGTGTGTGAACTATAGTCACCACGTGATTGTGTGCTTTGACAGGATTGCTTACTCGGTACAAGATGTAAGGACACGGAAAAGAAGAACTTAAATACAGCAGAAATGGTGTTGTTCTCAGGACAAGAACAAGAAATCGCACACCATTACTCTTTATTGTTATCTAATATAGGTTATATAGGCTTTCGTAGTGACTTCGCTCGTTTCAACGTATTTGTTTATTTCCTAATGAAAAACGTGAGTAAGATGTTACGCTACTTTTTTAATGTTTCCATTACCTGAATACTTAAAATACATGTGACAATTAATGAACATTCTTAAAAGATTTGAGAACGGAAGGGCAGAAAGTTGACCGGGCTTTTGTAAATTCTGAACCATTCGAAAACAATGTAAATTCTTTCGTTTCGTTTCTTCCAAATGTATTCTATATTGTATGCCGGTTAATAAAAAATTATAATTGTGCTCATTTTTCGTTCAATGTCTTGAGTAATAAAATTAATTGTGTACATTTTTTTTTTAAAGTGTTAAAACTTAAACCGTGTGCGCGCGCGCGTGCGTGCGTGTATATGTGTGTTAGTGTGCGTGTGTGTGGGACATGTCGATGTCTAGTTAATTTCATATTTTTAATTGGTTACTTCAGGTAATCAATCCATTGATGTTTTTTTTTGGAGAGTTGAAGTTCTCACATGATGGGGCAACCTACCGCATATACAACCCTCCTTAGAATGGAAAGATTATAATGGCACGACAAGGTCACAAGAACCAGACTAGTTGAAGGTCACAAGAACCAGACTAGTTGAAGGTCACAAGAACCAGACTAGTTGAAGGTCACAAGAACCAGACTAGTTGAAGGTCACAACAACCAGACTAGTTGAAGGTCACAAGAACCAGACTAGTTGCCGTGCAATAAGAACTAAGATAACGAAGCTAGCGATGGCTAGGACACATTCTGAGGGGACCTTGTATTCGCATGACGACGCCGTTTGGAAATCTTCAGAGTACCTGAGGTAGAGGGAGATAAAAAGAACAGACATACACATGGAGAAAAGAGCTAGGGACAGACATTACAGGGATAAATAAGACATTGATAAACCTTGAACACACAAGACATAAGGATTTGGCTTGATTCTTTTGACGGCCTATGGTCAAAGTTGAAGTGTAATGTAGTAGAAGTGTAATGATAAAGTGTAATGATGAAGTGTAATGTTGAAGTGTAATGTTGAAGTATAATGATGAAGTGTAATGATGAAGTGTAATGATGAAGTATAGTGATGAAGTGTAATGAGGAAGTGTAATGATGAAGTGTAATGATGAAATATAATGATGAAGTGTAATGTTAAAGTGTAATGATGAAATGTAATGATGAAGTGTAACGATGAAATGTAATGATGAAGTGTAATGATGACGTGTAATGATGAAGTGTAATGATGACGTGTAATGATGAAGTGTAATGATGAAATGTAATGTTGAAGTGTAATGATGAAGTGTTATGATGAAATGTAATGATGAAGTGTAATGATGAAGTGTAATGATGAAATGTAATGATGAAGTGTAATGATGAAGTGTAATGGATAAACTTCAGATGATATCAATTATTATTATTCGTTTTTTTTTCTTTCTTTCTTTCTTTGTTTTTTTTTTTTTCTGAGATTACGACATATTTATTTTTGTTTTATTTAAATTTTTCATAAGTTATTTTTCAACAATGAGATTCTCATTTCAATACCAAGAATCAAATGTGTATATCATTGCTATACTTTAACTACTTCTCATAAACGAATCTTTGCTTTAGTTATATACTGTTTTATTTTGTATTGCCTTAGGTAGGTGTGTTTTTATCACTCGTTTGACAATAAAGGGAGAGTTGCTGGCTTGTAAATATTCTAGCCGCCGGTGTGTTACTGTTTCCCGAAATGGGTGCAAAAAAATATTACACTGTGTCCTACCTTGCATGTCAAACTAGGCGACTAAGGAGGGCTGGGCACAGACAACGAATGGTACAAGTGTAAACATAAGCAAAAGATAGCAAAAAAGAAACATAATACACTGTGCACCATCAGCAAAAGGTAACAAAACGTGATTAACCAAAAAAAAAACACACACACAAAACACACGTATGTAGGCATCAGAAGTCCAGAAAGAATCTCTTCGTGCAGATCGATCAAGGGATTAAGAATATATTTACAAATCGATCAAATGAGTAAATGTATATTCTTGCAAAGATACACCCATTCTACTCCCCCCCCCCCCCCCCCCCCCCTAAAAAAAGTACATAATTAAAGAACAGAAAATACCAGAACGTCAGTCATTATTCCATTAAGTTATTAATTTATAACACCGGAGATTTTTGTGGAGACAGAAATAATATGACCACTGCTACCCCTTGTATGTCAAATGAGAAGACTTTTATGAGGTTGTGTATGAGGCTCTTTTTAATTTTATAGGAGTTTTGTCTCGTTTTGCCGAGGCGCGCCATGTTCAAGCTAGACACAGGGTCCGTCTGTAATATTAGGGCACATGTACAAATATAAAAGACCCTGTGGTCTTGATTGGATGTATGAAACTGGCAACTTCAACATGTAAGGCAAATTACTGCAGAACCACTGCTACAACAGCACATGAATGTTACTGTGACAACAGCACATGAATGTTACTGTGACAACAGCACGTGAATGTTACTGTGACAACAGCACATGAATGTTACTGTGACAACAGCACATGAATGTTACTGTGACAACAACACATGAATGTTACTGTGACAACAGCACATGAATGTTACTGTGACAACAACACATGAATGTTACCGTGACAACAGCACATGAATGTTACTGTGACAACAACACATGAATGTTACTGTGACAACAGCACATGAATGTTACTGTGACAACAGCACATGAATGTTACTGTGACAACAGCACATGAATGTTACTGTGACAACAGCACATGAATGTTACTGTGACAACAACACATGAATGTTACTGTGATAACAGCACATGAATGTTACTGTGACAACAGCACGTGAATGTTACTGTGACAACAGCACATGAATGTTACTGTGACAACAGCACATGAATGTTACTGTGACAACAGCACATGAATGTTACTGTGACAACAGCACATGAATGTTACTGTGACAACAGCACGTGAATGTTACTGTGACAACAGCACATGAATGTTGCTGTGACAACAGCACATGAATGTTGCTGTGACAACAGCAAGTGAATGTTACTGTGACAACAGCACATGAATGTTACTGTGACAACAACACGTGAATGTTACTGTGACAACAGCACATGAATGTTACTGTGACAACAGCACATGAATGTTACTGTGACAACAGCACATGAATGTTACTGTGCAGGCTGCGTAAGACATCCAACTGCAGTTGTGGCCCATTCTCCATCGGGAGTAAAAAAAGATATGAAGGGTGAAATATCTCGTCGGTTTTTTTTTCCTGTCAAGCTCTCTCTCCCCGTCTAGTCAAAGCAGCATAAACAAACCACGAAAAGAAACACAAATGCTCAGCTTCAATATGGCAGACTTTATCAAGAAAAGTCAGAGTTACTTAGACCAAAAGGTTAAAATGCATGTTAGTGCTTCTGGTTGTCATAGCAACCATTTGCATTCTGCAGATTACTGCGCCAGGTTGGCTCCTGCGATGAGTAGATCTCTAGACAGATTTCAGCAAGAACCTCGCGCGGACAAGGTAACACATACGGAAGGGGCTATCAGGAAATAGACTACAGGAAGCGTAGATCCCGCTAGGATATTTAGGTAGTGTGACTTCCGCAGGCCATTTCTCCACTCTGCATGACAACATGGCTTCTCATGTCTGCTAATTTCGCTGAGATTGTTCTGGCGTTGGATAAACTTTTCCGTCTCTTGGGCAATGTGTGCAGCAGTCAACGTTCTTCTACAAATGACCTGATCTTCGGCTGACACGATCCACGCATCTTCGGGCACGCGACCCCCCGTGTACTTGTTGAAATGATCTACGTACACATTTTTTAACCTGAAGAACTGCTCCACTTTTCATCCAAGGACGTTGCTAAAGTGGATGACGTCAGATCTGACTTTACGTCATGAACGAACGAACGAATGAACTTTATTTTCGAAGGGTTAAGAATTGGGCGCGCAGGCCCGTCTAACGTTCTGCCCTTTCACTCTCATTAATCTTGCATACTATATCCTTTTATTCCCACAAGTTACTTTAAGCATTAATTTAAAGGCATGCAACATTATAAAGTTAACATAACAGCATTCATTTACAGTATACAATCATAATAAAAAATTAGTAGATTTTTAAAAAAAAAAATAAACAAGATTGTGACTGAAGAAAAATAATAATAATAATAAATAAAAAATAAAATAAAATAAAATAAACTAAACAATAAATAAATAAATTCTGTATACCGACACTCACTTATGCGGTCAAAATGTCTACAAATAATCTGTATTTTTGAATGTGTCATCAATACAAAAATTACATAAACACATTCTCGCTTATATCCATACATTCTTGGTGGAAAATGAAATAATAATAATAATAATAATAATACCACTTTCTTACGCACTTCTGTCGCAGGAAAAGTCTTTCAGCAGTTTTAAAAAAAATAAATAGAAATAAAAATGTATATCGGCTTTATTCTCATTTAAGCAAACGAAAACATTCACATGTCTAAAGTACAGTGGTATGCGGGTACATTCTCACGATTCACATGTCTAAAGTACAGTGGTATACGGGTACATTCTCACATACATTACATTATTTAATAATATTACATGGATATAAAACAAATTATTCACATTAAAAACGAGCGGAAGAGGAAAAGAAATGTTGACCTATGGATGAGATGTTGACAGGCAAATGATGTTTCTATGGGGGTAGATAATCAGTGTTTAGGAAGTGTTTGAAAAGTGCTTTGTTAAATGAATATTGTGTAGGTAGGCTTTTTAGGTGGTGTGGAAGGTTGTTCCATAAGTAGGCTGCAGAGAGATGACTCATTCGCAAAGTTCAGTGAAGGTACTATTAGCTCGAAATCGAGCACGCGACCACTGAAAAGGTTGAAGAACGTGACAAAAAATAATTTATTTGTAACAAAAATTTAATTTTTTAGACTATGAATATTCAATTATCAATTTTACACAATTAATGAAAAAGACATGAAGGGAAACCACGCATTGATACCAGCAAGATGTCAGACCCTTTCATGATCGCTCAATTCACTGCGACCTTCGAGAAAGTGCTCAGTAGCCCTCAGCATGGTGATACTATTACAGAGAACTGGGAGCATCTACGGAACACCATTCAAAGTACTGCACTTGCCACCTTTGGTAAGAAAACAGCGAAGTCAAATGACTGGTTTGATGCTTCATCAGATGTGATGGCACCTGTCATTGAAGCTAAGCGCAGTGCTATGAATGAATACAAACGTTCACCGAGTGCCAGAACCCTACAGATCCTGAGGGCTACGAGAAGCAAAGTTCAACAGACTGCTCGACGCTGTGCAAATGACTACTGGCTCCAGCTCAGTGAGAGCATCCAGATCGCAGCGCAAACAGGCAACATTAAACAAATGTATGACGGTATAAAGAAAGCACTTGGCCCCCATAAAAGTAAGACGGCACCGCTAAAAACCATCAGCGGAGAGAAGCTAACCGATAAGGGTAAGCAGATGGAGAGGTGGGTCGAGCACTACTCTGAGCTTTACGCTAGAGACAATACCGTTACGCCTGTAGCCCTTGATGGTGTCAACAGTCTGCCAACTATGGAGGAGCTGGATGCCGAACCAACATTAGAGGAACTCAGCAAGGCCATTGATAGCTTGGCCTCTGGCAAAGCACCAGGCAGTGATGGGATTCCTCCTGATTTAATCAAATGCTGTAAGAGCACGCTATTGCATCGCCTGCATAGGATGCTGTGCCAGTGCTGGGAAGAGACAACTATTCCTCAAGACATGCGAGATGCCAAGATTGTAACACTGTATAAAAATAAAGGAGACAGAAGTGATTGCAATAACTACAGAGGCATCTCTCTTCTTAGTATTGTTGGTAAGGTTTTTGCCAAAGTCATCTTAATGAGACTACACAAGTTAGCTGAGCGCATATATCCAGAGTCACAGTGTTGATTCCGAGCTGGCAGATCAACAACAGACATGATCTTCTCTCTCCGCCAGCTTCAGGAAAAATCAAGAGAGCAGAAAAGACCATTATATATCGCCTTTATAGACCTCACAAAAGCATTCGACCTGGTTAGTAGGGATGGACTCTTTAAAATCCTCCTTAAAATAGGCTGCCCTTCTAAAATGCTGGAAATGATAAAGTCATTCCATGACGGCATGAAGGGAACAGTCCAATATGCTGGAAGCACGTCACAGCCCTTTGATATACGAAGTGGCGTTAAACAAGGCTGTGTTCTGGCTCCGACCCTCTTCGGAATCTTTTTTGCCTTACTCTTGAAACATGCATTCAGAGATGCAACTGAAGGAATATGCCTTCACACTAGGTCAGATGGCCGTCTGTTTAATCTTTCAAGGATGAAGGCAAAAACAAAAATCAGAAGGGTCACTATAAGAGACTTGTTGTTCGCTGATGATGCTGCAGTCGTCACTCAAAGCCAACAGGAGCTTCAGAGCTTGATGAATCGCTTCACTAAAGCATGCAAGGACGTTGGCCTCACAATAAGTCTAAAGAAAACGAATGTGCTGAGTCAGGATGTGGGTGCTGCACCAGTTATCACTATCGATAACTATGAATTGGCAGTGGTGCACCACTTCACATACCTAGGGTCTACCATCAATGACAAACTCTCACTGGATACAGAAATCGACAGCCGCATTGGCAAAGCTGCAGCTACCTTTGCTCGCCTCACATCGCGTGTTTGGGGAAACTCTAAACTCACAATGAAGACCAAAGCTGAGGTATATAATGCCTGCGTCACCAGCACACTCCTATATATGGCAGCGAGACCTGGACGACCTATGCTAAGCAAGAATGAAGGCTCAATACCTTCCATTTGCGGTGTCTACGCCGCATCCTCGGCATCTCGTGGAAAGATAAAGTGACAAATGTCGAGGTGTTGTCACGTGCTGGCCTTCAAAGTATGTATACGCTTCTTAGACAGCGCAGACTTCGCTGGCTTGGCCATGTTCGCCGCATGGATGATGGTCGCATCCCAAAAGATATCTTCTACGGACAATTAGCAGATGGCAAGAGAACAGTTGGGCGACCACAGCTGAGGTTCAAAGATGTGTGCAAGAGAGATATGAGGGCAATGGACATGGATCCAGCAACATGGGAGGATAAAGCTGCCGATCGCACTAAGTGGCGATGCTATTTACGGCGCCACCTCAGATTGGGCGAAGAGAGGCTCACACAAGAAGCAGGGGTGAGGAGAAAACGTCGAAAGGAGCACCAGGAAAATAAGCAGCTGAGGGCTGTCACCTCAGGGGCGCATTCCCATAGTCAGTTATGACTGAAGGGGCTATTATTATTATTATTATAATGAAAAAGACCAAAGTTATATAGACAAAATATTTTAGTCATGACAACGACAAAAACACCATGCTCAAACTCAGTGAAAGGAAAGGCTGATAGCAAACGTGCAAAAGAAAGACAGCGCTATGAGGGAAAATAACATACAGAGATGGGCAGGAAGTTGACAATTAGAATATACCATCAAAACAAGAGAAGATGGCGATCCACCGCAGACAACCTTCGATGCGAAAATGGTGGCTGATCTGATTTCTATTTTAGTTATGTCATTGACAGAGCACCAAATAAATAAATAAATACAATCAACAACAACAGCAACAAAAACATTTCTCATTTTGAGATTTGGGGTTTCGGAGTAGATAAGAAGTCTGGCGTTCGCCTCTAATTCTAAAAGTACCGGGTTCGCTGCCAGCACAGGGAATATAATTGATGGACATTTTTTTCATCAAAACCAGTGGTTCCTAACGGTGTCATACTCTGCCCTTCCCCATATCTCCTGGGTGGTGAAATCGGATGCCTAGCCTTCTTGGGTAAGGGAGAAAAAAAAAATAGGAAGTTATGAGTGCAAATTGCGCAAGTTAAAAATTCCTCGGCAGTTGGAAATCGTAAAGAGTAGGCCATACGGCCGCTGCGCTAGCAAAATTTTAAAATTAGGAAACCTACCCACCACAAAAATATTTATAGAATGTGTGATTCCGATATACACACATTGAGATCCTCGCCGGTGCTATGGAGTTCGTGCACTGTGCTGAGATCCTCCTTTTGTGATCTAAGGGAGGAGATCGGAGCACTTAGGGAGTTGTCCGTGTGCAATGAAGATGGTCTTGAAAACCAAACTAGATCTTTTGTTAGTGCCCACATCTCCATGGAATCCCTGATCCTTACTCGATCTACGGCCTAAAAATAAATACAAAATTAAATAAATACATTCATAAATAAAGTACGGAAATTATTACTGAGGCACGATAAATTAACATCTCATTTTTATTAAACTGGTTAGATTCATTAATGGGGAGGATGTGGCTGATGAGCATTAACAAGGGCTTTGATATTTGTTGGAGATCGGTGAGTTTTAGTCGTAAGTAAATCCAGGGTCATTCTGTTCCTCTGGTTTATTAAAACAGTTGAAAAAAAAAAAAAAAAACAACATACACACCCACACAAATAGTAATACGTCTTACAAGGAGAAGGACAAGAAAAACCTACGTTGCGGTCACAAGGCCTTCGTCAGGGACAGACAAACAAGAGACAGGAGGGAAAGAAAATGAGAATTAAGTAGAGAACATGAAACTATAAAAATAAGAGAAAAAAACTCCCTTAATATTAAGTCCAGTCACATGTGAAGCAAAGCAAGATGGCTGCCACTGTATTTGCATGGTTAGAACCAGCTTCAACCAGGTACAAACTTGAGAGTGTAAGTAGAAGCTGCTGCAGCTGCACGAAGCTAGGGGTAATGTGTAGCAGTAGTTACATTGCTCCAATAGTCACTGAAGCATATATTTTTGTACAGTGACTTAGCTTCGAGATCCACACACGTATGAAAGAGTTCATCTTGTTGGTGAGATACAGTTACTGTATTTTCTATTTCTACATTAAACGGAGTGACAATCCAGTCAGGTACACGGGTTTTATCCGGGTCCTTGAAACGTACTTGACAGTCTTCCCTTAATGTTTCGAAGTAATTTATATATATCTCAAAGTTTATCGACCCCTTAGATGTCGAAATCAACCCTTGGGTTCAATATCGACCACTTCGGGGACCCCTGATCTAAACAATCGCGAGACATCGTGGCCAAACCAAGAGTTAGTGAGACCTACTACTATGTTGTATATCAGCTTCCTCATCACACATTTCACACACCACCCCAATTGTTCTCTCGTTCACAACATTTGTTTTAATTTGTTCCTTGCTCTCAACTTCTCGTCTGCTCACGTGACGCCTGAGAAAAGTGATGATGTGTGAGTTATGCTTAATAACTAGATTACCAACCGACTGCCATTGATGTCGGTCTGTACCGATGGTCCCACTTTTCAAAATCCTTTCGAGCGTTATTGTAGGGGTTTTGGCGCCACCGCCAGTTCCGTGTTATTGTTTCCTTTTCACAGTTGTTATAACACACAGCTTTCCTGCTGAAAGAAGCCCTCAACGCTACCTCACATAGGTTTGTTTACGGGCAAGATATCCACACATACCAAAACGTTTCCACGATGCATTGATCTACCTTTCTGACTCTTTTTTTCATAAAAAAATAAAATATAAATCAGGCCTTTAAAAAAATTAAAAAATTCAGAATCGGCCCCTACTTTACTTACTTAGTCGTTCCTCGTCTACCATGGGGTGTAGATGTTTTCCATTGAGAGCACCATACTATCCTATAGCCTATCCTAGCTTCCATTGAGAGCACCATACTATCCTATAGCCTATCTCTAGCTTCCATTGAGAGCACCATACTATCCTATAGGCTATCTCTAGCTTCCATTGAGAGCACCATACTATCCTATAGGCTATCTCTAGCTTCCATTGAAAGCACCATACTATCCTATAGGCTATCTCTAGCCCTTACGTTACCAATCAATAACTTCCAAGATGCCCATGAAGCACAGACCCACCACAAAAACATGGTAAGCCATCCTGTCCTGTGCCATCCTGTACTGTACCATCCTGTTCTGTGCCATCCTGTACTGTACCATCCTGTCCTGTGCCATCCTGTACTGTGCCATCATGTACTGTGCCATCATGTACTGTGCCATCATGTACTGTGCCATCCTGTACTGTGCCATCCTGTACTGTGCCATCCTGTACTGTGCCATCATGTACTGTGCCATCATGTACTGTGCCATCCTGTACTGTGCCATCATGTACTGTGCCATCATGTACTGTGCCATCATGTACTGTACCATCCTGTACTGTGCCATCATGTACTGTACCATCCTGTACTGTACCATCCTGTACTGTGCCATCCTGTCCTGTGCAGTCCTGTACTGTACCATCCTGTACTGTACCATCCTGTACTGTACAATCATGTATTTTACCATCCTGTGCTGTATCATCATGTATTTTACCATCCTGTGCTGTACCATCATGTACTGTACCATCATTTACTGTATCATCCTGTGCTGTACCATCATGTATTTTACCATCCTGTACTGTACCATCCTGTGCTGTACCATCCTGTGCTGTACCATCCTGTGCTGTTCCATCCTGTCCCATCCCATCATGTACTGTACCATCCTGTACTGTACCATCATGTACTGTACCATTCTGTACTGTACCATCCTGTCCTGTCCCATCCTGTGATGTACCATCATGTATTTTACCAACCTGTACTGTACCATCCTGTCCTGTACCATCCTGTACTGTACCATCCTGTCCTGTCCCATCCTGTGCTGTACCATCATGTATTTTACCATCCTGTACTGTACCATCCTGTGCTGTACCATCATGTACTGTACCATCATGTACTGTACCATCCTGTCCTGTACCATCATGTACTGTACCATCCTGTACTGTACCATCCTGTACTGTACCATCCTGTACTTACCATCCTGTACTGTACCATCCTGTACTGTACCATTATGTACTGTACCATCATGTACTGTACCATCCTGTCCTGTCCCATCCTGTCCTGTCCCATCCTGTACTGTACCATCCTGTACTGTACCATCATGTACTGTACCATCCTGTACTGTACCATCCTGTACTGTACCATCCTGTACTGTACCATCATGTGCTGTACCATCATGTACTGTACCATCATGTACTGAACCATCCTGTCCTGTCCCATCCTGTACTGTACCATCCTGTACTGTACCATCATGTACTGTACCATCATGTACTGTACCATCATGTCCTGTACCATCCTGTCCTGTACCATCCTGTACTGTACCATCCTGTCCTGTACCATCCTGTCCTGTACCATCCTGTCCTGTACCATCCTGTACTGTATCATCCTGTCCTGTCCCATCCTGTACTGTACCATCATGTACTGTACCATCATGTACTGTACCATCATGTACTGTACTATCCTGTCCTGTCCCATCCTGTACTGTACCATCATGTACTGTACCATCAGGTACTGTACCATCCTGTATTGTACCATCCTGTATTGTACCATCCTGTCCTGTACCATCCTGTACTGTACCATACTGTCCTAAACCATCCTGTCCTGTACCATCCTGTACTGTACCATCCTGTCCTGTACCATCCTGTCCTGTACCATCCTGTACTGTACCATCCTGTCCTGTACCATCCTGTCCTGTACCATCATGTACTGTACCATCCTGTACTGTACCATCCTGTACTGTACCATCCTGTACTGTCCCATCCTGTACTGTCCCATCCTGTACTGTACCATCATGTACTGTACCAGCATGTACTGTAATATCATGTCCTGTACCATCCTGTACTGTACCATCCTGTACTGTACCATCATGTACTGTACCATCCTGTACTGTACCATCCTGTACTGTACCATCCTGTCCTGTCCCATACTGTCCTGTCCCATCCTGTACTGTCCCATCCTGTCCTTACCATCCTGTCCTGTACCATCCTGTCCTGTACCATCCTGTCCTGTACCATCCTGTCCTGTACCATCCTGTCCTGTACCATCCTGTACTGTACCATCCTGTCCTGTACCATCCTGTCTTGTACCATCCTGTCCCGTCCTGTCCTGTCCCATCCTGTACTGTCCCATCCTGTACTGTACCATCCTGTACTGTACCATACTGTACTGTACCATCCTGTACTGTACCATCCTGTCCTGTATCATCCTGTACTGTACCATCCTGTACTGTACCATCCTGTCCTGAACCATCCTGTACTGTACCATCCTGTACTGTACCATCCTGTACTGTACAATCATGTACTGTACCATCCTGTACTGTACCATCCTGTCCTGAACCATCATGTACTTTACCATCCTGTACTGTACCATCCTGTACTGTACCATCATGTACTGTACCAACCTGTACTGTACCATCCTGTCCTGTACCATCCTGTACTGTACAATCCTGTACTGTACCATCCTGTACTGTACCATCCTGTACTTACCATCCTGTACTGTACCATCCTGTACTGTACCATCCTGTACTGTACCATCCTGTACTGTACCATCATGTACTGTACCATCATGTACTGTACCATCCTGTACTGTACCATCATGTCCTGTACCATCATGTCCTGTACCATCCTGTACTGTACCATCCTGTACTGTACCATCCTGTACTGTACCATCCTGTCCTGTACCATCCTGTACTGTACCATCATGTCCTGTCCCATCCTGTCCTGTACCATCATGTACTGTACCATCATGTACTGTACCATCCTGTACTGTACCATCCTGTACTGTACCATCCTGTACTGTACCATCCTGTGCTGTACCATCATGTACTGTACCATCCTGTACTGTACCATCCTGTACTGTACCATCCTGTGCTGTACCATCATGTACTGTACCATCTTGTACTGTACCATCCTGTCCTGTCCCATCCTTTACTGTCCCATCCTGTACTGTACCATCCTGTACTGTACCATCATGTCCTGTACCATCATGTCCTGTACCATCCTGTACTGTACCATCCTGTCCTGTCCCATCCTGTCCTTACCATCCTGTACTGTACCATCCTGTACTGTACCATCCTGTACTGTACCATCATGTCCTGTACCATCCTTACTGTACCATCCTGTCCTGTACCATCCTGTACTGTACCATCATGTACTGTACCATCCTGTACTGTACCATCCTGTACTGTACCATCATGTACTGTACCATCATGTACTGTACCATCCTGTAATGTCCCATCCTGTCCTGTCCCATCATGTACTGTCCCATCATGTACTGTACCATCCTGTCCTGTACCATCCTGCACTGTACCATCATGTACTGTACCATCCTGTCCTGTACCATCCTGTCCTGTACCATCCTGTCCTGTACCATCCTGTACTGTACCATCCTGTCCTGTACCATCCTGTCCTGTCCCATCCTGTACTGTCCCATCCTGTCCTGTACCATCCTGTCCTGTACCATCCTGTCCTGTACCATCCTGTACTGTACCATCCTGTCCTGTACCATCCTGTCCTGTACCATCCTGTCCTGTACCATCCTGTACTGTACCATCCTGTACTGTACCATCCTGTACTGTACCATCCTGTACTGTACCATCCTGTACTGTACCATTCTGTCCTTTACCATCCTGTCCTGTACCATACTGTACTGTACCATCCTGTACTGTACCATCCTGTACTGTACCATCCTTACTGTACCATCCTGTACTGTACCATCCTGTACTGTACCATCCTGTCCTGAACCATCATGTACTGTACCATCCTGTACTATACCATCCTGCACTGTACCATCCTGTACCGTACCATCCTGTACTGTACCATCCTGTACTGTACCATCCTGTACTGTACCATCCTGTACTGTACCATCTTGTCCTGAACCATCATGTACTGTACCATCCTGTACTATACCATCCTGTACTGTACCATCCTGTACCGTACCATCCTGTACTGTACCATCCTGTACTGTACCATCCTGTACTGTACCATCCTGTACTGTACATCCTGTCCTGAACCATCCTGTACTGTACCATCCTGTACTGTACCATCCTGTACTGTACCATCGTGTACTGTACCATCCTGTACTGTACCATCCTGTACTGTACCATCCTGTCCTGTACCATCCTGTCCTGTACCATCCTGTCCTTTACCATCCTGTCCTGTACCATCATGTACTGTACCATCCTGTCCTGTACCATCCTGTCCTGTACCATCCTGTCCTGTACCATACCATCCTGTCCTGTACCATCCTGTCCTGTACCATCCTGTCCTGTACCATCCTGTACTGTACCATCCTGTCCTGTACCATCATGTACTGTACCATCCTGTACTGTACCGTCATGTACCATCCTGTACTGTACCATCCTGTACTGTACCATCCTGTACTGTACCATCCTGTACTGTACCATCCTGTCCTGAACCATCATGTACTGTACCATCCTGTACTGTACCATCCTGTACTGTACCAAATTGTACTGTACCACCCTGTACTGTACCATCCTGTACTGTACCATCCTGTACTGTACTATCATGTACTGTACCATCCTGTACTGTACCATCCTGTACTGTACCATCCTGTACTGTACCATCCAGTCCTGTACCATCCTGTCCTGTACCATCCTGTCCTGTACCATCCTGTACTGTACCATCCTGTACTGTATCATCCTGTCCTGTACCATCCTGTACTGTACCATCCTGTACTGTACCATCCTGTCCTGTACCATCATGTACTGTACCATCATGTACTGTACCATCATGTACTGTACCATCCTGTACTGTACCATCCTGTACTGTACCATCCTGTCCTGAACCATCATGTACTGTACCATCCTGTACTGTACCATCCTGTACTGTCCCATCCTGTACTTACCATCCTGTCCTGAACCACCATGTACTGTACCATCCTGTACTGTACCATCCTGTACTGTACCAACCTGTACTGTACCACCCTGTACTGTACCACCCTGTACTGTACCATCCTGTACTGTACTATCATGTACTGTACCATCCTGTACTGTACCATCCTGTACTGTACCATCCTGTACTGTACCATCCAGTCCTGTACCATCTTGTACTGTACCATCCTGTTCTGTACCATCCTGTACTGTATCATCCTGTCCTGTACCATCCAGTACTGTACCATCATGTACTGTACCATCATGTACTGTAATATCATGTACTGTACCTTCCTGTACTGTACCATCCTGTACTGTACCACCATGTACTGTACCATCCTGTACTGTACCATCATGTACTGTACCATCCTATCCTGTACCATCCTGTACTGTACCACTCTGTACTGTACCATCCTGTCCTGTACAATCATGTACTGTACCATCATGTACTCTACCATCCTGTACTTTACCATCCTGTCCTGTACCATCCTGTACTGTACCATCCAGTCCTGTACCATCCTGTACTGTACCATCCTGTACTGTACCATCCTGTCCTGTACCATCCTGTACTGTACCATCCAGTCCTGTACCATCCAATCCTGTACCACCCTGTACTGTACCATCCTGTCCTGTACCATCCAGTCCTGTACCATCCAGTCCTGTACCATCCTGTCCTGTACCATCCTGTCCTGTACCATCCTGTACTGTACCATCCTGTACTGTACCATCCTGTACTGTACCATCCTGTCCTGTACCATCCAGTCCTGTACCATCCAGTCCTGTACTGTACCATCCTGTACTGTACCATCCTGTACTGTACCATCCTGTACTGTACCATCCATTCAATGTCTTTCCATGTCTTTTTTTTTCCTTTGACGTAGGTCCCCAGTTCTCTTCTCAATGTCTATTGTGTTGTTGTCGACCTCTATGTCTATTGTGTTGTTGTCGACCTCAATGTCTATTGTGTTGTTGTCGACCTCTATGTCTATTGTGTTTTTGTCGACCTCTATGTCTATTGTGTTGTTGTCGACCTCTATGTCTATTGTGTTGTTGTCGACCTCTATGTCTATTGTGTTGTTGTCGACCTCTATGTCTATTGTGTTGTTGTCGACCTCAATGTCTATTGTGTTGTTGTCGACCTCTATGTCTATTGTGTTGTTGTCGGCCTCTATGTCTATTGTGTTGTTGTCGACCTCTATGTCTATTGTGTTGTTGTCGACCTCTATGTCTATTGTGTTGTTGTCGACCTCTATGTCTATTGTGTTGTTGTCGACCTCTATGTCTATTGTGTTGTTGTCGACCTCTATGTCTATTGTGTTGTTGTCGACCTCTATGTCTATTGTTCTTTTGCCTAGCCCCGTTATTTTTGTTGGCCACTTAAAAGAAACTAATATATTGTTTAATTTTATGTGGTCTGACTTTCCAGCCGGGCTCCTGCACATTTCCCAGATTTAGAGCTACCCTTCCAGATCGCATGAAAAATACATACACACATTTGTATCATGATTTGTCTCACTGACTTAGACTTACAATTATATGGATGTGAAAACAGTTACTATATGCTTTCCTTGATTCGTTGAGTTTGGCAAAGCTTGAGATGTTTCATAAACACATGAACGAACAGCCCCGAGGTACCCGGCAAGACCTACCGAAGGATACATCCAATCCGCTTCTGGCCATTAACCACCCAATCTACTTCCTGCCAAGATGGTGTTCCGGCGAGGCACGTTTGTGAAATGTGTATCCATGCGAGGCTAATCGAGTGCATGGAAGTACACGAGTCTGTGTGTACACTAGGCTCTTGTCTATAAATCAGACGTGATTGAGATGAGCTAAGATGAGGGGAGAGGACGGTTGGCATTGATCGGCAGCTTGTACTTGACGCAGTGAGGACATGGTTCGATCGTCATTATTTTTACGTTTCTTTGGGGTTTTTTTTTTTTGGTTTAAATTTTTAGGGGGATTGATCCATGTGTCTGTGCAAGAACACGGACAGCCGGGTATTTTGTTGCATCTGTTACATCGCGATGTTTTTTAATCGCATTCCCGAACTATTAGTAACTCTTCACCCCCCCTACACCCCCCGCCCCCCCCCCCTCCCGCCCCCCCCCACGCCCCCCCCCCCCCCCCCCCCCCCCCCTCCCACTCCCCCCCCCCCCCAACCCCCCCCCCCCCCCCCCCCCTTCTCCTCTTTTATTCACTTTGGCTTATCATCTCTTTCTTCTTTGTCGTCTTCATTCTTATTTTTCTCCTTCTTTCTTGTCTTCTTGTTCTTTATTTCTTTCTTGTCTTATCTGAGTAAGCTGGAGCGTGACGCTACCAGGTTTTGAACTCTGGTAACTTTGTCTCGCGAAACAAGCGCTCTACCCACTCTGCCAATCTACGCTCCCTGTTTTCATCATCATTTTTATCCTTTTTGATTTTTGAATGACCTTGAAACTACCACTGTAGTTGGCATCCTGTTCTTTCTTTGTCTCATCAGAGACCCCTGGGATCGACACGGGGAACGCGCCATGTACTTCTATTTTTGTTAACACTTTTGTTTAATTTTGAATATCAGCGTTGTTTGGATGTTTCCAATCCTTCAGTCCTTGGTTCACAAGGTTTCATACGACCTAGGTAGCTGAAATTCTGCTTTCGTGGTACATTTTAAACTACCAAAATTTGAAGGCCCGGCATAAAAAAATTAAAACTGAAAAATATCTTGGAATTTTTACAATTTTACAGCTGTAAAAGGATCACGGATCTCGGTGACGTTGTACACACAATTGTGAACAGGATTTGGTGACGTACACAAAACTGTGAATAGGATCACAGAACTTGGTGTCGTTGTACACAATAATTTTGAACATTGTTACTAGCTCTGTTACAAATCCTATCGTCGGGGGCAACAATCCAATTAAAGATATTTTTAGTTCATCTCGTAATAATAATAAAAGTGTATCCTTTAACAGTGTGTTTTCCTTAACTTGTTCTTCTTCTTCTTCTATCTTCCTCTCTTGATCTTCTTACAAGTCATCTCATTTCTAACGCTGCTCGCTTTCCACTGTCCGCTGTCGTCATTTTGAAAAATGCCTGCAACATTTCCCGACTCTCAAGTTTCCTCTGTCGTCCCATCGTTCCCAGACGTGTTATTACATATAGTCAGTCACGTGATATCAGACGTGACATGTTTATGAGCGTGTGCAGCGCGCGAAACTAATGAAGTGAGTGCATGATGTCGGGGATAGATGTAGCCTTTTGCCAGTTTGTCACTGAAGGTATTGTACGCTAGCAGTCAGTCGATTTGAGGAGTGTTCCAGCGTGGTAGAACGAACGAACGAACTAACGAAGTTTGTATTCAAAGGGTTGAGAGTTGGGCATACAGCCCCATCGGAGTGAGGGAGCGGGGTGAATAAAGAGTGTGGTTATAGGAAAAACCATGGGGGGTTGACTAGTTAGAAAGCTTATGAGACTTGCGAGAAAGAGGGAAAAAGTGTGAGGTTTATGAGAAAGAGGGGCCGAGTATGAGGCTTGTGTGTGTGAGAGAGAGAGAGAGAGAGAGAGAGAGAGAGAGAGAGAGAGAGAGTTTGAGGCTTGTAAGAAAGGGTGAGCGATTATGAGAGTTGGGGGAAAAGGGAGAGACGATTATGAGGTTGGGAAAGATGGGAACACTTATAAAGCTGGTTAGAACAATGAAACGATTGTGAGGTTTGGGGGGGGGGGGGGGGGGGTGGGGGGGGGGGGGGGGGGGGGGGGGGGGGGGAATTATGAGGGTTGTGATAATTAGGAGAGGGGCATGAGGTTTATAAGAACCAGGAGCAATTATGAGGTTTATGAGAAAGATGAATCGAGAATAAAGTCTTTGAGAAGGAGGGAACGAGTATGAGGTTTGTAGAAACAGGAGGAGAGAATGAGGCTTGTAACAAAGAGGAAACAATTATGAAGCTCAAGAGAAAGAACAACACCTGGTGTTGGTGGGACAGAGATTACAACTGAAAGTGTGTGTGAGTGACTGAGTCAAAATCACCAGACCACAAGGTCTTTGTAATTGGACTAAATATAACCTAATATAACAGACGGACCTTGTGTCTAGGTTGAACGGGGCGCACCTCGCCAAAATGAGGCAAAAAAATAGAATGCGTGAACAGTCTGCGGAAGCTAGGACGGGAAGTAGAGAGAGAGAGAGAGAGAGAGAGAGAGAGAGAGGGGGAGAGAGAGATACAGAAAATGTACGTGAAAGAGTACTCTAAGACAAAGTAAGAACAACTAAACTGTTCGGGAAAAAAAAAAAATAAAGTTGCATTGAACTTTTTAAACCGTTTAAAAATTGGTACAGCTGTGGGTCTATATAACATTCCAGCAGAGATCAACATAACGAACTTTAATTTCGAAGGGTTGAGAATTGGGCACGCAGGCCCGTCTGACATTCTGCCCTTCCTTTCTCTCGTCTTTTATACTGATTTCATTTATTCTCACATACATTTTACCCATCAATGTAAAAGAATACAACGTTGTAAAGGTAAAATAATAGCATACTCACATTCACAGTATCTAATTTTAAACATGAAATAAAATATGTTGACAAGTACAAACTAAGTATCACCATGAAATAAAATATGCTGAAAAGTACAAACATAATCATTAAACCTACATTCGATATTATTTGTTCGGAAAAATAATCACATTAGGCACTTGTATTTTGTTTTAAGGCGTTGACTGCGTCTTTCATTGTATTTGAACATTGGCCACAGATATGTTGGAGCATTCTGTGACAGGATTTTGTGAACAAATTTAGCTTTGTTGAACAGAAAGCGCTTTCTTAGAGGCAGTATGTTGAGATCTTTAAATAGATCTACACACAGTGTTTAGCAGTTGTCAGAAACTAGACGCACTGCACGCTTTTGTGGAGAATGTAGTCTTTTTATGTTGGACATAGAACAACCATCCCAGATTGTGGAGCAATAGTCAATGTTTGTTTGTAGAACAATTTTCGTGCTTCTTCATCTAGGAAATGATTGATTTTAGCTAACTGGTAAACTTTCTGTGCCATTTGCTTGGTCAGTGCATGTACATGTGAGTTCCAATTTAGATGCTGGTCAACGACTATTTCTAGAGTTTTATGTTCATTAACGTTTTCAACATAGCATAAAGTAGATATCTCTACAGGAGTACTTCTTAACCTGGGGTGCATGTGGATGTGCGTGAACCAGCTTCTGGGGTTGCGAGATGTGCCAGATATTGTAGAAGGCGAATCATCATTAAAACATTGTAATACACATAACTCAACTGTATTTTATACAAAATAAAACATTGACAATGTAAATTCAATAACTATATTGTACTTAAAATTACCTTCTTAAAAAATTTCAACTGTTGGTGCCATTTATATTGAAGCAAATTATTATCACTTCGTCACAGCTGTATGAAAATGCACTGGAAATTGCTCATATCAGCGCTCTTAATTGAAGTGACTCTAACTACCAGACTTCCATTTTCTGGGCTCACTGCATGCATTAAATATATCAATCAATCAATCAATCAATCAATCAATCAATCCCCTTTGGCTCCCAGGGGAGCATAGGCCTTCAACAAACACATTACTTTTATCTCTTTTTTACATTTCTGGCATATTTTGCAAGCGAGACTGATTAAGGGTTCAAGGCTTCTTAAGGTGATGTAAAGGGGTGCAAGGATTCTTTAGATGCTTTAAAGGGGTAAGAGGGTTCTTATGATGCTGTAAATAGATAAGAAGTTTTTTAAGGTGCTGTAAAGGGATAAGAAGGTTTTATAGATGCTGTAAAAGGGTGAGAGGGTTTTTAAGATGCTGTAAAGGCGTGCGAGGGTTCTTAAGACGCTTTAAAGGGGTGCGAAGACTTTTAAGATGCTGTAAAGTCGTGAGAGGGTTCTTAAAATGCTGTAAAGGGATGAAAGGGTTCTTAAGATGCTGTAAAGGGGTGAGAGTGCCCTTAAGGTGCTGTAAAGAGGTCATAGGGTTCTGAAGATGCTGTAAACGGGTGAGAGGGTTCTTAAGGTGCTGTAAAGGGGTGAGGGGGTTCTTAAGGTGCTGTAAAGGGGTACGGGATCTCTAAAAGGTTAATAGTCTGCTCTGGAGAGTTATTATACAAGTACTTGGTAAAGTCTGGGAGGCAGACCAAATTGAGAAAAAACAGATTGGAAAGAAGAACATCTAGTCTAGTATCCAAAGAAGGGCGATTCGTAAACGTGTACAAGGTATAGAGGATCAATGTTAGGGGAAGTAAAATATTTAGCAGGTTCATCCTTGTGAGATTTTAAAAAGCCATAGAGAAAGAACTGAAGAAGGAACAGAAACGATTTCGACTAAACAGATTATATATGCAAGACAATCACAATGTGCATGACAGTAGAGCAGAGACTGGAACTGAACTCACCCCTTTACACTGGATTTGTGGACTATGAAAGGACATTGGCCAGTTTAAACAGAGTATCACTGTTAAAACTGATGAGGAATTATGACATTCATCAACGTAATATTGAGAACATAATAAGACGTGAAATCCTGGATTGCTCAAGAAGGACAATTTTCAGAATCATTCAGATAAGAACTGAAATGCGGTAATAATGCCTCTTTTCATCAATATCTCGTTTTACTGCCTATAAACGAAAACAACATTAACTGTCAACAGAAATGGTATTCAATGAACTATAGAAAACTACTTTACTTTCTAGATCCTACCGATTACCTTGCCCTTCTGTCCAATTACCGAAACCAGATGCAAAACAAAATTAGCATGCTGAATGGCAGGTCATGACAGATTGGATTCGGTTGGAAAATACGCTGGCAAGGATTATGGGGATAAATGTGGCAAATAATTGTCCCATATTATGCAAAAATCACAAACAGAAACACTTGTTCAAGATGTTAACTCTTATATATATCATAGCAGAGGAATAAACAGAGTTGGAGAAGCGGACATTAAAATGAAAAACATACGGCAAAATAGACCAATCAATCAATAAATGGGCTGGGGGGTGGAGGAATGTCTTTGCTTAAGGAAACACTGGAAATAAACAAAAACCAAATTCAACATTAAAATAAGAATTTTCAACTCAGATGTCAAGACAATTGTGTCGTATGGCTCTTAAACCTTGGAGAACAACGTAAAGAAAACCAACCGAAGAATTTGCATGGGTGCTGTCGGACAATTAGGGATTAAAATGGTATGACAAGGTTACCAACGTGGAACTGATGACAAGAACTAGACAAGTGCCAGTGGAACAAGAGATGAGAAGAAGACGATGGAGATGGATAGGACACACACTGAGGAAACCTGTTGATAGCATTACAAGGCAGTCCTTGTTCTGGAACCCCCAGGGCAAGAGAAGCAGAGGTAGACCAAGAAGCACATGGAGAAGAGAGCTGGAAACAGAGGTTAAAATGATAAGGAGAACGTGGAAAGAACTAGAGATGATGGCACGTGACAGGAGGACTTGGCATGTGTTTGTTGAAGGCCTATGCTCCTTTGGGAGTGGAGGGTTATGAATGAATGAATGTCGGACAATTGAAGGTCTAAAATCTGACGACAAGGTCACCAATGTGGACCTGATGGACAACACCGGACAAACGCCAATGGGACAACAGGTGAGAAAATGCGCTAGCATTGCATGGGAAATACATTGAGGAAAACAGCTGATGGCATTTCAAGGCAGTCCTCGTTCTGGAACTCACAGGGTAAGTGACAAGAGGGAGACCTAAGTTGACACGGAGAAGAGCATAGGTTATAAGCTTACGTTGGAAAGAGAAGATGTGTTCAGAACTTGAATGGATGGTACATGACCGGATGGTTTGACATGAATTAGTTGAAGCACCATGATCCGTGGGAAGCTGGAGGTGATGATGATGATGGAAACACAGACACTGATCGCTTTTTTTTCCATTGAAGGGTAAGCTAAGCATAGACCGAAGTCTGTCAGTTATATCAGAGCCCTATTGCCATGCAAAAGTTGATTTGTCATCTCTGTTACAGCGAAGCCCTGAAAAGGGTTAGTCCTAAAATATGACTGTTGGCACTAGCAGCGTTGATAAAGCCCTGAAATGGATTTATAGTATCATTCCGCTAGCATGGTCAAGTTGTGATAAGGACTAGTCCTGAAAAGGGCTACTACCTTCATTAACACAGCTGTTAGTCTATACATTGAATAAGTACAGATGAAATCTATATATCAAACAGTTTATTTAATTGTTTCCACTTTCGGTTTTTTTCATCAGCTGTGTGTGTCAGTAAAGCCCAGGACACGTTTTACTTTAACGTCAAGCCACACGACAAGGACGCGGTAGAGGGATCCGAAACGAGGCTGTACTGTGACGTCAGCGACAGACGTCACATCTTTTTCCAGTGGACGCAAGCGGGAAAACCCCTTGTAAACACCACCCGGAAATACCAAGAGGACAGTAACTTGCGCATCCACCGAGTTCTTCGCGGAGAGGATGAAGGACCTTTTCAATGCATTGCTACAAATTCTACCACTGGATTTTCATTACAAAGCCAGGAAGCTTCACTTAATATATTATGTGAGTACAAACTTGTGATGTTTTTCTCCTTGTGTCAGATAAATGTCTAAATCCCACAACATTATGTTTTAAAATCATCCTACCTTCCACTTGATTAATCTGATGTTGAAATTAAAAAAAAAAAACAGGAAAGAAAAACAGTTTTTAAAACTGACAACAAAAAAAAAATTTAGAAAATTGGTGAACATTTAATGTACATATATTTCACTACTATTTCACCCCTCTCCCACCCAGGGCCGTAGATAGGTCTTAATAAGGGGGATGGGAAGGGGGGGGGGGGGGGGTTATAACAAAATTTCGGCACAAAACATGTTTGGTGCACTATAATTCCTCCACAAATGTTTTTCACCAAACACTAAGAGGAGGGGCAGGGGGTGTTTGAACCCCCTCCCTCCCGTATCTACGGCCCTGCTCCCACCTATACATATACATTGTTAAAATGAACGTATGGCACCCAGCCATCTATTAAATGATCTAATCTCCTGGTGTTTGTTGCTTCCAGTGGCGGTCTTAGGCACTAGAAACCTAGGCTTTAGCCTAAGGCCTCGCGTGCAAATATACGATAGTCGATACAACAGGAATTTTTTTAAAAGGGACATCGCAAGTTCAGGCTTGCTTTGGGCTATTTATCTGTGTTCTTAATAATTACGTTTGTGTGATACGACAGTGTTCTTAATCCATTAAGTTTATATGGTACAACTGTGTTCTTAATACTACTAGGCTTATGTCAAGAAATATGGGTCTAACACCATATTCCCAATACGCCTCAATGGGCACGTAACTGGATCCTTTACCTTACCGTTTATCTGGTCATATTGTACTGTTGTTCTTAGTGCAGTAAGTTTAATCGGTACATAACCCTATCCTTGTTTTATTGCCTTTTTCTGTCCCTTACAGCAACGTTAGTAGTATGTCATGTGCAAAACGGTTAGCATTCTGCAGGATGAGCATGAATTTTATGTAGTAAAATATACCGATCGATTCTGCAGGATGAGCGCGACTTTTATATAAGGAAATACTCCGATCGATAATGGCGGCGGGGGTTAGTAAGTAGGATGTATTGTATATGACTCAGCAGTGTGTTGTTATATTTCTTTATTCATACAACATATATATATATATATATATATATATATATATATATATATATATATATATATATATATATATATATATATATATATATATATATATATATATATATATACAATATATATTTTACAAAATGTAGACAACATTTATACAAAGGCCAAGGCTTTTTAATATAGTTTGTAATAAATATATTTAATGATCTCTTTTAAAAGAATACGAAAATGTTAATCTAAATCTAGAAAACTTTATGGTGTGGTGTGGGTGATTGTGGTTTTGTCTGGTGTTTTGTGTGTAGGTATTGCTGAGAATATAGGGGTGAGAGAAAAAACCAAGGGGTTTATATAAGGAAATATGACGTCAAAAAACCAATAAAATGGTGTGTGGAGGAGCAGCCCAATCAGGAAGCCCACTTCTGCCTGACAACAACCCTCGATGATCTGATAAATATACACCTAGAAGAGGTCCTTCTACGGGTGATCTCGCGTGAGGATCTCGTCCGCCTAACCCTAGATGTCGTAAGGAGAACGTCGAAATCACCGACATGTTCATCGTCGAGAGGGACGAGAACAAGGTTAACCAGACTAACCTCGCCGGCTGACCACCGCTAGACCCCTTATTATATAAATAAAAATATATAAATAAAAAAAATTTGTCTCACTTCGTATAGATTTGTATTCTCTCTTACATGGTTTTTTTCTCTCATCCCTATATTCTCATCAATACCTACACACAAAAACACCAGACAAAACCAAAATCACTACCCCCGCACTCTCCATTAAAAAACCCCACCGACCGCCTAACGACAATAATTAGCCTTTTCTCCCCCCTTTTATCGGTTTTTTGACGTCAAATTTCATTATATAAACCCCTTCCTCCCCCAAAATGCGACTCGAAACCTCCGCCGTGATAATACAAAAAAAAATGTATATATATATATATATATATATATATATATATATATATATATATATATATATATAAACACTTATTACGCCTCTGTTTGCTTTAGATGTCGTATATATCTGTATGTGCGTGCTTATACATTGCCTTACTCCGGCGCCAATACACTCATGAGTCATCACCCCCGCCAGTCAGCATCAATAAACTCTCCATTAAAAAACCTCACCGACCACCTAACGACAATAATTATCCTTTCCTCCTCCATTTTATTGGTTTTTGACGTCATATTTCCTTATATAAACCAATTGGTTTTTTCTCTCACCCCTATACTCTCATCAATACCTACACACAAACACCAGACAAAACCAAAATCACCCACAGCATACCACGCTCATTAGCCATCTTCCTCTATAAAATTTATCAATTTTTTTTATTTTCCTCTTTATCTCAAGAGTGCAGGATTTTATCGAGTTTTTGTCGGCGCCCCGCTACACCCCAACACACACCCGTGAGTCATCACCCCCGCCAGCCAAAAGCAATACCACCCGCACTCTCCATTAAAAAACCCACCGACCACCTAACGACAATAATTATCCTTTCCTCCTCCATTTTATTGGTTTTTAGACGTCATATTTCCTTATATAAACCCCTTGGTTTTTTCTCTCACCCCTATATTCTCATCAATACCTACACACAAAACACCAGACAAAACCACAATCACCCACACCACACCATAAAGTTTCCTACCAAAATCGGCATTACGTTGACTCGCCCTGAATTTGAACATCTGATGGTATAACAGGGCAAAATCCTCGCCGAATTTAACCGACTACAGTTACCAACACAGGTACCTGTCCTACTACTTGCCCCAGTAACACGTTTGGCCACTACATCAACTCCAGTTGTTACTTACTTACTTAGTCGTTCCCCTTCTACCGTGAGGTGTAGAGGCTTGGAAGAGAGAGCGCCAGACTATTCTATCGGCTGTCTTCCTCCTGGCCTGGTTCCATTCTAGTCCTCGGTCCTTCAAAGATTGTCTAATGTTGTCCTCCCAGCGGACTCTGGGTCGTCCTCGGGGTCTGGATCCTTGGCTCTTTGTTTCCCATGCTTGTCGTGGTAGCCGATCTTCTCCCATTCTGCAGACATGGCCAAACCATCTTAGTTGGGACTGTTCTACTTGGGTCTGTAGGGGGTGGCATTTTAGGCCTTGACGTATCGTCTGGTTGCGTACCATGTCTCTTCTTGTTACTTCAACCACCTTCCTCAGATATCTCATTTCTGAGGTTTGGATCTGGCTTTTATGGGTTGTAGTCATTGCCCATGACTCGCATCCATATGTCAAGACTGGGACATAGGTGGAGCAGTATACAGCCATACTCGTTTTCTTACCAACCTCTCTCTTGCTGAGGAATCCTCGATTTATGGCCTGAAAAAGTCTCCCAGCTGCTGCTTTTCGAGTGGCCAACTCTTCTTTGATGCCTCTCTTTCGGTCTATAATAGCTCCGAGGTATTTAAAGTGGTCGACCTGCTCCAGGACCTGTTCTCCCAGCTTAATCTGATGTCTTCTTTCTTCTCGTGATATCACCATGGATTTTGTTTTAGAGCTGCTTATGACCATCTCTCTCTTCTCCAGCTCTTCCTTCCATACTTGCAGGTTGGATTGGAGATGTGCCTCTGATTTAGCAATCAGGGCAACATCATCAGCAAATGCCAGCTCTGAAATATAGACCTGTCTCATCTTCCAGTACCCCACTGAATACTTTCTTGTTCTCTCCTTACATGCCTTGATGACATCGTCCATAAGGAGTATGAAGAGGTAAGGTGATAGGATATCACCTTGTCTTACACCAGTGGTGGTCCTGAACTCTTCTGACTTATGGTTTGCTGTCCTCACATAATTTCTGCAAGACTTGTAGAAGCTCTGTATAGCATGAATCAGAGGTGCTGGAATATTCTTCCGTGCCAAACAGTCCCAAAGTTTGCTCCAAGGGACCCTGTCAAACGCCTTTTCCAGATCTATGAAACAAAGATGGATCTCACTCTTATACTCAAGGGCCTTTTCACTCAGCTGTCTGAGTGTGAAGATTAGGTCTTGAGTACTTCGGTTTGCTCGGAATCCGCACTGGACCTCATCCAATTGTGGCTCAGCTAGGCGTCGGAGTCTCTGCTCTAGGATTCTATCAACCAATATTCCCAGAACCGAGTTGGTGTCCTCTTAATAACACCAACCCTTGTACCCCTACATCAACTCCAACCATAGACAATCACCCGGACGATGACGATGTCTATAAACAACCACCACCGAAGAAGCAAAGAGCGACAATCCGTCTAAAACTAGAGATTTAGATTGACATTTTCGTATTATTTTAAAAGAGATCATTAAATATATACTTCTATATTAAAAAGCCTTGGCCTTTGTATAAATGTTGTCTACATGTTGTAATATATATATATATATATATATATATATATATATATATATATATATATATATATATATATATATGTATATATATATATATATATATATATATATATATATATACATATTGTATATATGTTGTATGAATAAAGAAACATAACAACACACTGATGAGTCATATACAATACATCCTACTACTAACCCCCGCCGCCATTATCGATCGGAGTATTTCCTTATATAAAAGTCACGCTTATCCTGCAGAATCGATCGGTATATTTTACTATATAAAAGTCACGCTCATCCTGCAGAATGCTAACCGTTTTGCGCCTGACATACAAAGAGCTGGCGTGAATATGCAATTTGTTACCATTTTATTTAATGCTGTAAAAAAGATGGCCGTTTCACCTTCTATAAATAACGAAAGGGAAACGACTTTAAAACATAGTGGTTTGCAGCATTTGGTCTGCTATCAGAGTGAAGTACTAAGCGGTCCTTTTCAAGACCGGTGCTTATGAGGGCTTTATCATGCCAGTTGATAGATACTAGTTGTTCCTTTGAGGGCTTATTATAATCAGCGGTGCACTAGAGTTCAGACAGAGTTCTCTTTTTTTTTAAAAACTGGCAATTGGTTGAAATGTAACAGAATGACTTCTGTCTAGGTTAAAAGAGTGGTGCTTCGCAACAAGAAGGCAACCACTTCAAATAAACGATAAAACTGATAAAGGCGAGGCACGAACCTTTCAACTCAGACTGTGACCGTGAGATAGTCACGGCTGCAGTTATTAGTACATATATATGTGACTGCTTCCTTCTATCTAGCAAGTTAGTTACTAGCCGTCCGCTAGAGGTGTTTATTCTTGTAGAGTTACGCCAGGTTCGTTCTTCTCTCGTTAGTTGTTATAAGATGCTATAGTGGAGTACTCACTAACAGTGTTGTAACTTTGAATTCAAACTCGACAAATCTACATAACCCAGTCGAGTCATATAACATAGTTTATTTACAGAATACATGATAAACAAATGCAGCTGGAATCAAATCAGTTTCTTTCATTTTGAAGGTAGTTTTCTGTATGTATCCGTATTTTCCTTATCTCTCTCCGTAAATCGTGTGAGATACAATAAAATCCCGTGTTACTTTGACCTTCGCTTCCACAACTTTTCAGTAAAAGTAGTTGCGCCTTTTACTTTCAATACTTAAATGTGATATCTTCTTCAGTTTCTGAGCCTTCAAGTGGTTTATAGCTGTTTCTCGGTTTTCTTCTCCTAATAAAATCAAATCTAGCTGGGGACTGAAAGAAATCGAGACGTACTTACTTGAGTTACTACCGTACACAGTCCTTGCTTCTAATTCAGAAATATAGCGACTGCTTATATTCTGTTGTGAAAATGATAGCATTATACTTTAAACACAACCTACTTCATTCTGAAAAACTTCAAGAATTACAACTTAGAAATGCCTCTGTGGTTCTGCGTAAATGAGACTGCTCAAACATGGCTTCTCAACAACTCACAAGTACAAAACACATCCTTCGCCGAGGCCTGCTATCTGGAACTCTCCTTAAGATTTTTTACCTTTCGTTAGCTCGACTGTGTTGTGAGTTCTTGTCACCGTCAATGGTTTTGATTGGTGCTACTAAAATGAATGCACTTATTTCATTGGCACGGATAATGCTGGGGTAATAGGCCTCACTGTCACAAGACAAAAGTCAGTGGGCTAGAACTGAACACATTTCTCATTTCCAGAAACAGATAACCAAAATTAGCTTTAAAGAAACGTTCGATGGCTTTATTAATCAACTGTACCTGCTGACGCTAATGTCGTGTCAAAATAATTGTTTATGTTAAAATTTATTTCTTTTAATCGGTCTTAGCAAATCAACTGAAATGCCTTTCCCACCTGGGAGTCTCTGCCTGCAGGATTATGGATCTGGTTTTGCTTACTTGTTCTTCGGACATGCAGCCAATAATGTCTGTTGATACATTTCCGTGAAAATTCACATGCCAAGACTATTGCACCCCAGTAACGGCCACAGTCTCCGGAACTTCCTGCTCTGATTGTCTCAACGTAAACCTTCCAGACACGTCCGTGTTTACCTCGTTGTCCCTTAAGTATAACCAATCCGCTCTTCAGTCTGATTCAGACACGTGCTTTGGAAAGTGGACACGTGCGAGACTTATCCGATCTGAATAGTAAACTAATGAGTGTCAAGTTTTAGCGAGTGCGCAACTGAAAATAGCAAAAAGCTACTAAATTCACTTCATTCGTGTATCTGTCTGTCGCAACAACAACTCAACGACTTCTGCACTGCTTTTGATAAATCTTCGTATTTTTAATTCTGTGGCAAAAAATTTGGCACCAGTTTCACGTTTGATCTTCTTCTTCTTCTTGCGATCGCATCTTTGATGATTACACCGTCAGACGAGTTCTCATGATGAATTCGACTGTTGTTTGAAGTTCCTCTTTAACTCCATATAGCTTTGAGTTTAGTGTTGAGTCATTGGGCCAGTATATCTTTCTTAACTGGTCATACAGAGGACAGTCCTGTAGAACATGCTCAGCAGTTTGCGTTTGATCAAAATCGGATAAGATTTAAGGGCAGTTTATTTGAGTAATAAGGTTTCAAATTCGAGGCAGTAGTTTTTGCAAAGTTCATACATCGGTCAAATACTATTTTGTTTTTTCCCCTACGTTTTAAATACCGATTTATGCAAGCTTTTGTAAGAAGTCACATGATTTTATGCAACATTGTCACGAATTGCCTCCCCTGCTTTGCAGTAGTGGTCCAACAGTGACCAAAACTCAAGAGTTTCTTATATTCGCTTCCAAGGTATCTATCTGTGTGCAAGATTGCTCTTGGCAGAGATGTAGATAGACGGTTAATGACACTTCTACCTTAAGGGAGTTTTCACAAGATATTTCCAGAAGTCACGAACAATGTTGCATTGGGCTGAACAATTGTTAAGGTAAATATAAAGCCTAACAAATAAATTTAATAAAGAAAAGAGCAATGGTAAAATAACAGTGCTGTCACAAAGAATGTACTCGAAATCCCCTTTGTTTTATGCTTCGTCTGCAAATTGTAACGTTTCCACGTTAAATATAAGCCACTGCATAAATACAAGCGTTTCCACAACACATTAAAACGGGTATTGCATTTCTAAGAAAAACATTGAGAGGCACAATGCGTAATGACCTAAATTAATCCTAACATTAATTATATTACGTTACCAAAACGAACGAACAGATGGACTAAAGGATAGAGAGAGGGGAGAGGCAGAAAGCCGAACGCATGCAAAATTAAACACGCGTCTCGCTATTAATGCCACCCCAACAAGCGTAACGCGATACACACTTACTACTATCACGCGTGTAAGGCCACATGCACTAACTTTATTTCAAATCGACAGTGATAAAATTCACTACCCTTCCCAGAGTTAGGTTTTTAAATCCTGAAAAAACTCTTATTAGAAAAGATGACAATAGATGGGTTTACGTTTGAAAACATTACAGTACCCAGACAGCACATCTTCGAAACAGGAGGTAGAAGAAATTGCATATTTTGAACGCAGCCACTTAGCTCTTTTAAATTTGGATATTTGGGTTCCTTAGGGCTTGCTGACAAAGAATATGTAAAACGTTACGCAAATAGTCTAGGAATTAACAAGTTATAACCAAAATAAAATAGTGGGGATGCCTGACAGCATGAAATCATTTCTGCTCATAAAATTTTTTTATAACGTGTTTGAAAAAACCTTGCGTACGGAAATAGCCTACCATGTAAACTCCAAATTGATTGGAGCGCAACAAATATAAGACTAAACACGATTGGTCGGACTATAAATACTATCTTTGGTTGTTAGGGGAGACGTAGGAAGGTAACATTTTTTCAAACACTTGTCGAAACGTGGCTCCATTGGCCAGACTCGCTGATATAATCACTTAGGAGCGTTAGTTCGAGACCACTAGTTCAAATAAGCTTGATAAAGCAACAGTGCGTTGAAGCCAGCTCATATTTTTGCGAAATAAAAGCCTGGAACATAAGCAGATGGGAATTTGTGCCAGTAACTGTGCCAGAATTCATTGCTAGTCAACGTATCTGTGTTTTATTCTATGAATTGTGGTAAGCTTGAAACATTCAGTATCTTTTAATGAAAATTGAATGTGAATTGTTAATTTATGCCTGTATATATGTGTAGTTCAGTAGCAAACATGATGTAAAGCCTATAATGCTCCAGCCTGAACAGAAGGTGTCGGAGGAAAGTAAAACGGCATGGAATGGCCAAACAGTACACTGACACCTAGATGATTGACTAGAAAGAAATAATGCTGGAAGTGCAGAGGCGTAGTAACCATTAAGGAGGTTAATACTGGTATAAAGTATTTCAGATGAAGCTGACAGTTGGCCTAACGCTCTGAACTCAATGTTTGTGATGTATTGTGCTCAGTGTAGAACTAGAGTATCAATTAGTTATGAAGTAGAAGGTACATCCTTCTTGTTTTCAGGGACCGTGGTCTTGATGGTATTGAGCAGCACCTGGTCAGAGCTTTGCTGAATCCAGAGTCGGACAGCATACTCCTTGGTCCATTTAGCTATCAGTGAGGTGTCTCCAGAGCACAGGGGAGAAATCGAGCAGAGGAGTCTTTTCCTGCCGCCATCACGCAAGATAAGCTGATGTGGCCAGCTGAGCTCAAAATTATGTACCCCCATCTTAAAATAACATTGTAACATAAACTTAAGAGGGGAAGTAAATTGTTTTAATATCAGGAACTGAGAACATCTCCAATACTAGTTCCAAATAAGACAAACTATTGAAGTCATGATGACAAATACCAACAGAGCTTGAACAAAACAAAACCAGTATTACCTCATATTACTACTACACAACTGACACACATAGGATACTTTTAATAATATATGTCACTACAATATTCATATTGAGAAATTCTGTACATATAACTTGTAATTAAAATTGATTGTGATTCCTGGTTCCCTTTGTATTTGAATCAGGACACATATTCATTCATGATAGCAATGAATACATATTGTTATTTGAAAAGTTATCAGTGACTCCTTTAAGATATCCTTGTAGAGTGTTTTATGTATGTGAGTGTCACAGTGTTGTCAAGTGTGGTGGAATAAATTAAATTGTGTATCCGTCTGTTGTTGTTATGACTTACACTTCATCATACACATACCCTAGACATACAACGTAGTCATCACACTATTCCAGAATAATTCTGACTGAGATATATATATATATGTGGCAGCAAGTAAGGTTATCTATAATACACTACTCTTATTAGATATAGATACCTTCACAGCTGATCTCAGTCAGTACACTAAGTCCCCTATAAATATTTATAACATCCCACTTCACCACATATATTGGGGTCTCGCTCTTGGGATTTTGAATCTTTCCCTATTAAAAATATTGGGGGTAATTCACTTCAGGGAATATAAGAATTAAAAGGTATCCTTGGGTGGAATTAAATAAGGTTGAGCTCACGGTGCCTGTGTTGTCCATTAGATATATATTTAGAGACTGAATTGTTGGTTAGACATTGTATAAATTTACCTGATAGACAATGGCGGACCTGGCCAAATTTCGATCTGCTGCGGTTCAGACTGCAAAAGAGTTAGGATTAGATGGGCAAGTTATGGTTGCCTATGTCACTACGGAATGTGACAAATTTATTGAACGCGAAGAAAGAAGGTTTGAAGCCGAAAGAAAGTTAGAGGCTGAAAAAGAAATTAAGAGGTTGCAGATTGAGGCTGACAAAGAGGCTAAAGCATTGGAAGCCGAGGAAAGAAGACAGGCTGCAGAAAGAGAAGAGAAGAAATTAGCTGCAGAAGAAAGAAGATTGACTGCAGAGAGGGAAGCAGAAAAGGAGGAGAAGAGATTACAAAGGGAACATGAGTTACGACTAAGGGAGTTTGAGTTTCAAGGCCATGCTCCTGAAAATGGTGCCAGTCCCTTTGCCTCTGATGCCACTGCTAGCCAAGGAGCCTCAACCTCAGCTATGAATTTTCATTTAGATCATTTTGTTGAGAAAGACGATGATATAGAGAGCTATCTAAATAGGTATGAACTATTAGCTACCACGTATGGGTTAGAGAGAGAAAGGTGGAGCTTGAAGTTATCTCAGGGACTTCGTGGGGCAGCTTATGAAGTTTTTGCAAAAATGAGCAGAGGTGATCAGGAAAATTATGACATGCTAAAGCAGGCTCTTTTGTTAAGATATGAAAAGAATGCAGAATTTTATAGGAAAAAATTTAGGAATGCTAAACTACTGTCAGGTGAAACCTATCACCAGTTCTCTGCACGAATAGAGACATACTTGGAGAAATGGACTTCTCTGGGGAAAACCCAAGATCTTAAGGAAATGGTCCTTATAGAGCAGCTAAGAGAGTCCATGGCTCCAGACCTGAGAAAGTTTCTCATGGAACAAGGTGCAGAGAGGCTGGGTGAGTTGTTAAATGTTGCTGAAAGGTATCAAGCAGCTCAAGCAGAGGTAACAGGTAATAAAAAGAAACAAGTGGATAACTTTAGGCACCACAGATCTTTAATAAATTTGATCCTAGGGATCAAAACAAAGGTAATCACCAATTTGATAGGCCACGGTATGAAAATAAAAATAAATTCCCACAATTCGATGAAAGGAAATATGATGAAAGAAAACCTTTCAACCAAGGAAAAAGGTGGTGTAAGAATTGTCAGATGGACAATCATGACACTGACCGTTGCAGAAGGAAACCTGTGTATATGGCAACCCTTCAGGTCAGGTCGACCTCAAGACAGGAGGAGGATATTATGTTGGATACCACTCCAGAAGAGATGAGGAAGGCACAGGCTGGGGATAAAACACTCAAGCCTTGTTTCAGAAAATTGTCAACTTGTCATACAACTCCAGGCAAGGGAGATTTTTACATGAAAAACAAGTTGATGTATAGGAAGACTGGAGCTAGATCCAAAGGTCAAGGACAGCTGGTACTTCCTAAAAGATATAGGGCAGACTTAATAAGGAGCCTACATGTGAAACCAGATGGGGACCACGAGAAGATAGGTACCATCATTCAAAAGGTGGCTCACAATTATTATTGGCCCAAAGCAAGATGGGACATTGAGAATTTTGTAGAAAGGTGTAGCATAGCACATGAGGGAACACCCACAAGTGGGAACATTGATCAGGACCTGGACACGCCACGGGGCAAAATTAGGCCTGATAATAAAAAGAAAAATAGATTTGATAAAGTGGACCAAATGGAATGGGAAGCCCCTTTTCACGGACAAGCTTCACTTAACTGTTTTACAATGGCCACTATGCGGAGAGTGCAAAAAGATGTCTTACCCCAGGATAAGCCGAAAATCCCTCAATCGGACTTAGACAAACTGGAGGAAGAAGATGTAGAGAGGAAATCTCTCATCAAGAATTTTAAGTGGGGAGAAAGCCCCAAAAGAAAAATTGGTAGCGGTCGTTTTGTGAATGATAATTCTGGGAGGAAAAATCATCACTATAAAGCTTCGAGTGGAAGAGACCATACCGGTGCATGGACAAATAGGTCAACAAAATTAAAGGTCCATATGTAGCTTTGTTAAGAACGTGGACTGATGAAAAGGCAGAGGAAAACATTACATCTTCATACCAATATGTGAATGAGCTGACCACTCGTTTAAAAACTGGCTGGAAACTTGCCAATGAAAATTTGAAACAAGCCAGGAAGAAACATGCTGCCTATTATAACAGGAAGGCGAAAGACAGAAATTTGGCTGTGGGAGAGAAAGTACTGCTTCTTTTGCCCGGGAGTCAGAATAAGTTACAAATTGGATGGCAGGGTCCATATACAGTTTTAGAGAAGGTATGTAGAACAAATTATAAGATAGATAAGAAGGGGAAAGAAAAAATCTATCATGTGAATCTCCTGAAGAAATATTTGGAAAGAGAACATCAGGAGGAGGCACACTTGTTGACCTTGTCCATCGCCATGGAGATGAAAAAGGAACCACTTTCATCATTTGAGTATCCATTACACCCCTGTGAGACAGCAGCACAGGTGAAAATCAGTACACATTTAACGAAAACTCAGAAAGAGAGAGTGCAACAGGTTCTAAATAATCATGCAGAGGTGTTAACAGACCGACCAGGGCATACAAACCTATTGGAATATGATATGAAACTGATAGACCCCACACCTGTATGTATGAAACCATATTCGATTCCGTTTGCTAAGGAGAAAGCTTTGAAGGAAGAGATAGACTATCTGTTGAAGGAAGGAATTATTTCGCACAGTGAATCCTCATATAGTTCCGGTGTTGTACTCTTAAGGAAGCCCTCTGGAGAACATAGACTCTGTATAGATTACAGGAGACTGAATGCTATTACAGAAGGACAGGTGGATCCATTGCCGGATACAAATCAGCTGTTTGCCAGACTAAATAAGGCTAAATATTTCTCAAGGGTGGATCTGAGTAAAGGATAATATCAGATTCCAGTAAAACCTGAGATCAGACAAAATTGTTGGATGTAAACATTTCGGAGGAACGTAATGAATCCCTGAGTTGCCTCTTTGATTGAGGATATTCCGAATGTTTCATACAGGATAATAAGAAGATTATGGGATCCACTAAGAAAACTCTGCTATCACCAGGTATATGTTATCTCCTCATAACGTACATTTTGAGGGAAATATAATGTTCTCTGGACATGTCATTGCGCAGACTCAGAGAAGAGAAATGGTGAATACGGGTTGCGAAGCAGCATTAAGACAAGCACTCACACTTGCGGCTGTTCAGTAACATAACCGAAATATATTATTGGTTGTAGAAGTCCGAGGCAGATTTCATGAGAAGTGCCTACTCTGAATGGACCCAACTACATAAAACCATGATAGCACCACAGCAGAGTAAAGTCAAGTTGACTTACATTTATCTATGTGTATATAGAATAAAGGACTGACATATAATGTCTGTTTTAAGAGGGGAGATGTCGTGGAATATTCTAATCCACATATATAAATTATCAGGTAAATATAAAGCCTAACAAATAAATTTAATAAAGAAAAGAGCAATGGTAAAATAACAGTGCTGTCACAAAGAATGTACTCGAAATCCCCTTTGTTTTATGCTTCGTCTGCAAATTGTAACGTTTCCACGTTAAATATAAGCTACTGCATAAATACAAGCGTTTCCACAACACATTAAAACGGGTATTGCATTTCTAAGAAAAACATTGAGAGGCACAATGCGTAATGACCTAAATTAATCCTAACATTAATTATATTACGTTACCAAAACGAACGAACAGATGGACTAAAGGATAGAGAGAGGGGAGAGGCAGAAAGCCGAACGCATGCAAAATTAAACACGCGTCTCGCTATTAATGCCACCCCAACAAGCGTAACGCGATACACACTTACTACTATCACGCGTGTAAGGCCACATGCACTAACTTTATTTCAAATCGACAGTGATAAAATTCACTACCCTTCCCAGAGTTAGGTTTTTAAATCCTGAAAAACTCTTATTAGAAAAGATGACAATAGATGGGTTTACGTTTGAAAACATTACAGTACCCAGACAGCACATCTTCGAAACAGGAGGTAGAAGAAATTGCATATTTTGAACGCAGCCACTTAGCTCTTTTAAATTTGGATATTTGGGTTCCTTAGGGCTTGCTGACAAAGAATATGTAAAACGTTACGCAAATAGTCTAGGAATTAACAAGTTATAACCAAAATAAAATAGTGGGGATGCCTGACAGCATGAAATCATTTCTGCTCATAAAATTTTTTTTTATAACGTGTTTGAAAAAACCTTGCGTACGGAAATAGCCTACCATGTAAACTCCAAATTGATTGGAGCGCAACAAATATAAGACTAAACACGATTGGTCGGACTATAAATACTATCTTTGGTTGTTAGGGGAGACGTAGGAAGGTAACATTTTTTCAAACACTTGTCGAAACGTGGCTCCATTGGCCAGACTCGCTGATATAATCACTTAGGAGCGTTAGTTCGAGACCACTAGTTCAAATAAGCTTGATAAAGCAACAGTGCGTTGAAGCCAGCTCATATTTTTGCGAAATAAAAGCCTGGAACATAAGCAGATGGGAATTTGTGCCAGTAACTGTGCCAGAATTCATTGCTAGTCAACGTATCTGTGTTTTATTCTATGAATTGTGGTAAGCTTGAAACATTCAGTATCTTTTAATGAAAATTGAATGTGAATTGTTAATTTATGCCTGTATATATGTGTAGTTCAGTAGCAAACATGATGTAAAGCCTATAATGCTCCAGCCTGAACAGAAGGTGTCGGAGGAAAGTAAAACGGCATGGAATGGCCAAACAGTACACTGACACCTAGATGATTGACTAGAAAGAAATAATGCTGGAAGTGCAGAGGCGTGGTAACCATTAAGGAGGTTAATACTGGTATAAAGTATTTCAGATGAAGCTGACAGTTGGCCAAACGCTCTGAACTCAATGTTTGTGATGTATTGTGCTCAGTGTAGAACTAGAGTATCAATTAGTTATGAAGTAGAAGGTACATCCTTCTTGTTTTCAGGGACCGTGGTCTTGATGGTATTGAGCAGCACCTGGTCAGAGCTTTGCTGAATCCAGAGTCGGACAGCATACTCCTTGGTCCATTTAGCTATCAGTGAGGTGTCTCCAGAGCACAGGGGAGAAATCGAGCAGAGGAGTCTTTTCCTGCCGCCATCACGCAAGATAAGCTGATGTGGCCAGCTGAGCTCAAAATTATGTACCCCCATCTTAAAATAACATTGTAACATAAACTTAAGAGGGGAAGTAAATTGTTTTAATATCAGGAACTGAGAACATCTCCAATACTAGTTCCAAATAAGACAAACTATTGAAGTCATGATGACAAATACCAACAGAGCTTGAACAAAACAAAACCAGTATTACCTCATATTACTACTACACAACTGACACACATAGGATACTTTTAATAATATATGTCACTACAATATTCATATTGAGAAATTCTGTACATATAACTTGTAATTAAAATTGATTGTGATTCCTGGTTCCCTTTGTATTTGAATCAGGACACATATTCATTCATGATAGCAATGAATACATATTGTTATTTGAAAAGTTATCAGTGACTCCTTTAAGATATCCTTGTAGAGTGTTTTATGTATGTGAGTGTCACAGTGTTGTCAAGTGTGGTGGAATAAATTAAATTGTGTATCCGTCTGTTGTTGTTATGACTTACACTTCATCATACAATACCATAGACATACAACGTAGTCATCACACTATTCCAGAATAATTCTGACTGAGATATATATATATATGTGGCAGCAAGTAAGGTTATCTATAATACACTACTCTTATTAGATATAGATACCTTCACAGCTGATCTCAGTCAGTACACTAAGTCCCCTATAAATATTTATAACATCCCACTTCACCACATATATATATATATATATATATATATATATATATATATATATATATATATATATATATATATATATATATATATATATTCTGGCTCATACGTTTGCTTTCATAATGGAAAACTGAAGTGACTATGATTGTTTAGTTTTAAAACAACATGTAACAATTTTAATAACGAATTAGTCTTTAACGGTTAAAATAAATATGGAAAGATTGGTGAAATTTAGATAAATGTTTTCGTCATGGAGACGTAGGTGAGGATTTATCAAAAGTCCGTTGCTTTCGCCTATTTTACAAGAAACATAACTCTAGCTGAGTCCTGCAGCTGTGGTTCATTAATTCTGTAATGACGAAAGCCTTCTCCACACTCTCTTCCACTGTATGCGGTTAGGTGGATGCTTTTCTTTCACACTAGCGGCGTTAGTACCACAAATCGTTAAAACCACGAACTTTAGAAAAATAGAAAAACAAAGCCTTCTGCTAAGTACATTTATTTGGAGCACTCTAACAGGCTCACGTTGCCGTTGTCTGCCCACCAATGTTAAACTCTCAGAAGAATTTAATTCTCGAGCACGCACAACGTAACTCCGAGAAGATGGTTAAAATTCACCAATATTACTCTAAGGATTAACGGGTAAAATGTGTCTAGACAGTGAGAATATGATTTGTGCCTGAACTAACATTAACAAGTTACATAAATGTCACAAAATGATATGCTAAACTTGAGGCACATATGATGTAGTCATCACTCAATACTGCTCCAGCCGGAGTCTGGGGTCACCTCTGCTGTCAAGTTTTCCCGCACGACTAGCAAGAAACAATCACCATTGCTTGCTGTAGTGGTTCATTATCTCAACTCGTAATCCATCATGGGTCGTAGGAGTGCCATGGTGGAAGCATGAGCAGATAGGGTCCTCCACTGCTCTCTATCCTCAGCAATGCGTACAAGTGTGGAAAAACAGTGCCCTGTTCATTCTTTGATGTTATCAGCCCAGGATTTTCTTTGCCTTCCTCTTCTCCGTTTACCTTCGACTGTTCCCTGGAGGATCGTTTTCGAAAGGGAGTCATAACGAGTTACATACCCAAACCAGGCAAGTTTTCGACGTTTCGCTACTGACAAAAGTGGTTTTTGGTGGCCTGCATACGTGTTTATTTTCTCTCTAACATAGACATTTGTTTCGTGCTCTTTATAGCAAATGCGCAAAATTCTTCTATAACATTTATACTCGAAAGCCTGAATCGTTCGCTCCGTATCTGCAGTGAGTGTCCAGCCCTCACACCCATATAAGAGAATAGATAATACAAGTGATTTGTATAATTTGATCTTCACAGGAAAACTGATGTTACTTTTCCAGATCACATTCAGCCTTGTCATGGCAGCTGAGCCATCTCAAGTCTTGTCTTGATTTCTTTACTTGATCTTCCATCACTACATATAGTGCCACAGGGCCGTAGATAGGACTTTATTAAGGGGGGGTTTAATAAAAAAAAATTTTTAATGCACTATTTTGGTACCGGTACAGTATAATTTCCCCCGGGGGAGTTGGGGGTTGAACCCCAACCCCGCCCCCCCCCAACCGTATCTACGGCCCTGAGTGGACCCCAGATATTTAAAGGTGTTAATTTTTTCTAACGTTTGCCCATTTAACGTAATGTTGGTCGGAACATGTTTCATATGGCTATTCACCAATATCTTGTTTTTTTTTTCTATATTAATTTCCATCCCATATGTTCTTGTTACTTTCTCCAGTCTAGAGGTAAGGTCTTGAAGTTCTGATTCTGTTCCAGCTATAAGATCGATATCATCAGCAAAACGTAGATTGCAAAGAGGTCGGCCTCCAATCGATATGGTTGTTTTATAATCGTAGAGAGCCTCCTTCATAATATGTTCTAGATATATATTAAAGAGCACTGGGGACAGGATACATCCCTGCCGAACTCCTACAGTTGTTTTGAAAAAATTCTTCAATGTCATTGCTTGCAAAAACAGCACTGCTTGCGTCCTTGTATAGTGCTTCAATGATATCTATGATGTTGGTATCAAAATTGAATTTTCTCATTATTTGCCGCAAGCCTTCATGCCAGACTCGATCGAAGGCTTTTGTGAAATCGATGAAGTTATGGTATCGCGTTGATGCTGGAGATGTTTTTCAATCAGTAATCTAATATTGAAGATTTGTTCTGAGGTACTTCTTTTTGGTCTAAAGCCAGCCTGTTCCTCGGACAAGATTTCTTCTGATTTCTGTTTTATTCTGTTCAAAAGTATCCTTAACATCACCTTACTTGGATGACTAATAAGGCTAATGGTTCTGTAGTTCTTGCACATTTTTAGATTTCCTTTCTTTGGAAGCGATATTACCATTACTCTTTTGGCCATTGTTTTGTACTCCATATCTTCTGGCAAATTGTTGTCATGATTTTTACTATATCTGGTCCTCCATATTTCAAGAGCTATGCTGGGATATTATCTACACCCGGTGACTTCCCTCCTTTCATCGAACATATAGCCTCTTCCACTTCTTCCCGTAATATTGCTGCATTTCCGAGTTCCCTATTTTCACACTTAATGTTGTTTAATATGCTATAGTCAGTGTCGAGTTTACAGTTATATAATTCTTTACAATATTCTGTCCACCTTCTCATTACAGCTGTTTTTTCATTGAGCAGAGCCCCATTGCTATCTTCTATGACAGTTACCCTGGGCTGTTGGGGTTTTGATAGTCTTCTTAATGTGTCGAAAGCTGCTTTGCTGTTACCTTTTGTTAGCCCCGTATTAATGGACTCACATTGATCAGCTACCCATTATTCTTTGGCCTGTTTCATTTTCTTTCTAAAAAATATGTTCATGCATATACTGTTTTCCTATGATGAGGTTGCCAGCCTCATATATAACCACTTAGCAAGAAACCTGTAAAATTTACATTAGTAAGTAAATTGTTTACACTTACCCCAAAAGTTTGGGAATACACAATCTCCTTGCACGGATTTAGACTTAACACAGCTCTGTATTAGATGCTTCGAAATCACTTAGGTCTGAAAATTAGAGTTAATTTTTCTGACGGCGGGTGTTCTGCGAAATCCTGGCCTGGGAAAACTTGTGTTTAATTCCTCTATGACTTGTGATCAAATTCCTAAGTTTCCAGTCGTGTATTAAAAATGCGGGTTTACTTTTAAATTCCTAAGTTGTCAAATACTCGATCTGTTACTTATAGTTGTGGAATTTCTAAGTCCAATGTCTTTTTTTTTTCTTTCTGGCTTTTAGGAGTCGCTAGTCTGACGTTTACGCTGCAGTGTGTGTACTGACATTAATTTCGTTACATTAAAGTTCCAGTTTCCAAGTTCCAATTCCAGCTGTGTTTCCGCCTAATTTTCAAGTGGAATACATTGTATATTCCGGCCTCTCAAATCAACCAATCCAATTGAATCTCGTTCAGCACTTCGTGGGTAGGGGTGCTTCAAATTCAAAAAATACCCTCACGTGTTTCAAAATATTAAATGTAATATCCACGCATGACCTCTTCATATCGTTGCGTCAGACTTCCGCAGGCATCTTGTGCTATCTTCACAAACAAATGTTGTGCACTGATACTGCCCCGATGCTATCGTCTGCAAATCTTGAGTTTCCAGACAGATTTATCTATAATCTCGATTCAGAACGTACATCGGAAGCGATTACCTCATTATCTCCCGTCTTGTGCAAACAAAGTGATAGTCGCTGGCCATCTGGAGTCAAGTGGCGGACCGTCACGTTCAAAGGGATCAATAGAGATGACCGTCTCTATCAAATGTGGCCAGATGAATGAAGCGAAAACTTATCAGTCGCTGATCGGTCAAATTACATGGCGCTATTATAGTTCTGTCCGGGATCGGCTCAAAGCAAACATGTGAAAATTAAAGATAGTCCCGTGGCCGATACTTCCGTTGGGGTGTGGAATGTTAGAGACTTCCCCCTACTAGATTCAGCATAGAGAGTAAAATAATGAATGAAAGGGAAAACAAATATGCCAAATAATAGCGATGAGTGAGAGGAAGAGAAACATTAAGAAAGAAAAAGTGATACTTCCGGAGTGGACGTGAGATCGCACAACCGAATCGTCACAAACATTGCGACTTCATCGTCTGTCAATTACTGTTTGTGGCATACATTCTAAATGCTGTGTCATAATTAAGAGTTAGTTGCTTATCCTTTACGGACGTGGCAATCAACCCCAGCTTTTATTGGCTGTTTGTGATTTTTCTAGGCAATTTTTTCATTCAGTAGTTTGCCATTGCTTTCTGAACGGTACGGCGCTTATACCATTGTTAAAAATCCACACAAAGCGATCTGCTACCAAACCGCCTGCAGCAGGTTTCGAACCTGGTATATCTGGATTATGAAACTGCGTTCATATCCATTAGGCCACAGACGCCGACCATAATTAAGAACGGCGGTATAAATTGAAATAACTAATACACCATTACAGCTGCCACCTTGCAAGAAGATTCAACTAAAAACATTATCGTGCTCTTGCATACGTGGTTTCTGTAGCAATTTTTATTCCACGAAGAGGTTGCCAACCCCTTAACCTCATATTAGTCCCTCCTCATGACACGCCTGAGAGAACAGTAGTCTGATTTTCCCTTGTCTGAGAGATGATCAATGTTAACAGATGCTTCGTGTTCAAACATTGACCATTATCATGATTGTATTGATGCATCAACTAGATGTGGCGCCGTCCATTTCACATCTTTGAGATGTCGATTCTTTTAAAAAGTTCTTCATAGTTCGGTGTTCGCTTAAACACAGAGGAGGTAAGGGCAGCGTTGGCGTAGTTGGCAATCTTTTTCTGGACAAGTCCTTTTCAGGGCTTCATCATGTTAGCAATTAGATGCTATTAGTCTTTTTCCACAGCAACTGATTGGCTAAGCGGATCGAGCACGTGCCTCTCGCGGCTTAGTTACCCGGTTGCTGGATCGAAGCCGGTTAGCGTCACGATCCAGTCTACCCAGCTGTATATGGGTACCTGACGCTGTTCTTGAGTTGGGGAATGTACAGACAACGAAGATAGGAACTGGTCACCTTTTCAATTAAAAAGCTGGACATAGTATAGTGAAGTCTACAACTTCACTCCTCTACGGCAATATATGCAATGGTACTACTTTTACCATTTAGTATCTAACGGTGTACTCCAGTTAACAGAGTTCACCTATTTTTGAATGTCGAATTGCGCTCTAATGTAACCAACGGACTTAAATCTAGGTGGATGGAACGTTAAGTCTAGGTTGAAAGAAACGTGTCTCGACACAAGAAGGCATAACCCGCAAGGAAAAAAAAAATCTAGACACTTCAGCACTACTTCTGTTGTTTGAGCTGTGAGCCAAATACTCACTTTCTCGTTTCCAACCCACATTACCTTGCGAGCTCGTGTGTTCTCACAAACAATTATCCGCTGGTGACCCTGTTAATGAGCGAGTCATGTGCGTTGTTACGCTATATCTAAACACGCGCGTCAGTAACGTGCTCTGTTGAGCACGGGAAGTGAAACACTTAAAGGAAGCTGAAACATAGTGGTGGAATGGGCAGAGAATGGCACGATGAGTGGTTTTTTGGGAGGTGGGGGGTGGGGATAGAAATGGAAGCTTTGTTTGACTTACTGTGTTAGTCAAAATCTTGGTTTGGTTTTGATTTTAAGAACCATATTCATTGCACACGGACAATTCCATCAGTGCTCCAATCTCCTCCCTTAGATTACAAAAGGAGGATCTCAGCACAGTATACGAACTCTGTAGCACTGGCGAGGACCCCATGTGTGTATACTGTAATCACACATTTTATGAATATTTATGTGGAGGGTAGGCTTCCAAATTTTGTAAATGTTGCCATGACAGCGGCCGTATGGCCTACTCTTTATGATTTCCAACTGCAGATGGATTTTTTAAAGTGTGCAACTTGCGCACGAGACTTATTTTGTTGCCCTTATCCGAGAACGCTAGGTATCTGATTTCATTACCCAGGAGATGAGGGGAGGGGGGATGAGTATGACATTATTAGGACCCATTGGTTCTGAAAAAATTTCCATCAAACATATTCCTTGTACAACACTGGGAACCGAACAAGGTACCTTTAGAATTAGAGGCGGACACTATACCCCTTAGCCACTCCGACCCCCTTTTAGTTAAAAATGGTAAAGGTAATCCCATAGCACATACTGCTAGTGGCATACTAAAGGGGTGTAAAGTGGGCGGTCCGCCCCGCGTGACAGCCAAGAAGGGGGTGACATCTTACACAAGATAGTACTTACTGTTAACAATATACTTGTAAGTGGGTGTAATTATGGGGTTCCCAAAGAGGATTCGCATCAGGTGCTAAATATTTTAGGGGCACCTCTGCATACTACCGTATGGGAATGAAGTGTTAGAGACCTCACTTTACTAGGTCAGGCTTTATAAGATGAGGTGACCAGTTCGTTTCCTCACTGACCTTGCCTTCTATAATTTAAGCGCAGAGTCAGGTACCCATTTACAACTGGTTAGAGTGGAATGTAACGCTACAAGGCTTCTATCCCTTAACCCGTTAACTGAGCGCGAGATGAAAGCGATCTAACCGCTGGGCCAAATCGGTTGCTTAAAAGTCTTGAAGTTTGAAATATATCATTCTAAATTTGAATGAATAGAGTGTGACTAGTTATACGTGCGTGCCTGTTCTCTCAGTGGCGTTTCGACATTTTTACAGGTGGGTACATTTCGCCTATTCGAAAGACGCCTCCCCTCTTAAAAATGTGTTTAACATTATGTTCTAAATTATACTAAGCAAATTATTTTAAAGATGAACAAACATAATTCAGAACTGATTCTAACGTTTATTTGCCCAAAATTAATCACAATAATAATAATAATCATCATCATCATAATAGTTCTGAGCCACCCAGCCAGGGAGATACTTAAAGTCTTTGAATGTCGAAGCAGATCCTTCATTAGGTACCCCTCATTATTAAATACAACGAAAAAGATATTGTGTTTGCAATTAAAACCTTAAACCGTACAGTAGTGTCATAATAGCATACACTCCCCTCCTGTGTCACCTGGGGGGCGGCTTCCGCCCCAATGCAACCCCTTGGTACGCCCACTACATCCACCATATATTCGGAAATTTTTGGGAGAAGGGCATGGAGGCAGAAAGCCCCTCCCCTTCTTTCTCTAAATACGCCACTGTGTTCTTTCGAGGATGTAGTGTTTGTATGAGTGTGTAACATTAACATTGTGTGGATGTGATACTGTGTGCGCGTACGTTTGTGTTTTTTAGTCTTTATCTTCTTCTCTAACCCTGCAGGTTCCAGTAATAAAGACTGTCTTGTAATGCTATAAACTGGTTTCATCAGTGTATGTAATAATAATAAATTAAAAAGAAAACTGTCCAGGCAACAAATCCTGGTGTAGGATATGTTATTTATTAATTCATTTGATTGTTATTTCCGCTCGTTGTGAAGCATGATCCGCCACTGCTGCTGGTCCCCTTGCATGAAGCCTACACCAAACATTCACAAACCCTTGCTGTGGTGGTTTCTTTAACAATTTGTGTTACATAATAAGGAAGCCAGCCTTATGTCCAACCTCACAATGGTGGACTTGTACGACATGCTTGAGGGAGCAGAAGTTCTATTATTTCTTTGTTTCATCAGAGACCCCCAGGGACTACACGGGGCCGGATATTTATTATGATAGGAAACTCTTTACAGAGCGATACAACAGGAAGCAATCTGATCATCAGAAGCAGTTCCCCCCGTCCGACAAGTGTTTCGGCCCGATATACTCCTTTACACTCTAAGGGGAGCGGGCCCACTTGGGTCATGACTCCCAAGCGTCTCAGCCTCCTGTTGTCTTGTATCGAAAATGAACCCATTTCACTTATGGTAGCAACTTTAATCCACAACTCCACCAGCCGTGGAGGCAATTGTGAAAGTAACAAAGAGAAGACAAATTATTCCGTTCGTTCCGTCCCACACACTGAGACACGATCGCGAAACCGACGACTCTAGCCACTGCGCGTTCGCCACTGAAATTCTGACACACTGACACCTCTATAATAGACACCGCCTGTCGCCTCTCAGCCACAGCCCTTTCACTAGTACACCAAAAACTCAGCGTATTGTGGACTTAGAAAAATGTCCTGGAGTTTTCTGTACCGCAGCGTTTATTGTCACGATTTCCATTGCCCATTGCGGTTGTTCCACAGCCAGCATGATGCCATTTCGGCAGTTTCACTAAGCCTCTTCAGTGCCCTTGTTCTCGACTGTCCCCTCAGCCCCAACAGTTTCAATAGATCATACACTGATGCAACCACAAGCCCTCTTGCGCCCACTTCAACAGCCATGACCCTTGCAGTGAACCCATCGTGTCTCAGATCCGCGGCCAGATCGCTATACTTGGCCGCTTTGAACAAATGTTGCTCGTCTAATCTGGATTCAAATGGCACAGTCAGTTCAATCAGTATGACCTGAAGCGTTGCTGAAGAATGAAGCACTATATCCGGCCGTCTCCGCGATTTTCTGATACTTTCTGGATATGCCCCTCGTCCAGGTAGGTCTACCGCCATCTCCCAGTCGTTTGCACAGTCAAGAAGAGATGGTAAACTGCTACCAGGTTTATTCGGTTTAGGGTGTGCTGACTTTCCTGCCCTCAGAAAGTATGTATTCGCGGTGCTCGGCCTGGGTTTGCTATTCGCCTTCATCCTTGCCAGATCTATTGTCGCAGCAAGCTCATTTAGCACTTTGTTATGGCGCCAAGTGTATCGCCCTTGCCCTAATGACACCTTACACGCTGAGAGCACGTGTTCGAGTGTCTGCCTCCCCTGGCACAGTGGGCACTGCTCATCATCCGACTTTCCCCATTTCACAAGGTTGGTGGCCAACATCAATTAATTAGATAGACTGTGAGAGACAGGGGGGAGAGGGAGAGAGACAGAACAGCAAATAGACAGACTGACAAACATTTAGGCAGATAGATAGACGGACTTACTGTCTGACATAACACTGACAGACAGATAGAGGGACTCACTGTCTGACATATGACTGACAGACATATAGACGGACTCACTGTCTGACACAACACTGACAGACAGATAGACGGACTCACTGTCTGACATAACACAGACATACAGATAGACAGACTCACTGTCTGACATAACACTGACGGACAGATAGCGGACTCACTGTCTGACATAACACTGACAGACAGATAGACGGGCTCACTGTCTGACATAACACTGACAGACAGATAGACGGACTCGCTGGACATAACACTGACAGAAAGATAAGCGGACTCACTGTCTGACATATGACTGACAGACAGATAGACGGACTCACTATGTGACATAACACTGACAGACAGAATGAGGGACTCACTGTCTGATATAACACTGACAGACAGATAGACGGACTCACTGTCTGACATATGACTGACAGACAGATAGACGGACTCACTGTCTGACATAACACTGACAGACAGATAGATGGACTCACTGTCTGACATATGACTGACAGATAGATCGACAGACATACCGACAGAAAACCCCAGCTTCTCGTGGTATATAAAACATGTGCAAACTTTGGGAGCAATCTTGCAGTCTTGCGCGGACATTGTCTTTAAGTGACCTGCAAGGAAATAGTATTCTGCGCAAAATTTGTGTGTACTACTTCCACTCTTTAATGTCCTCTCCTCACCTGATCCGTACTCTTGTTGGTCGAAGAGTCAGAGATTACAGCATCTCCATCGCCATGATGAGGTGTCACTTTCTTTGGGGTTGGAATAAATCACGTGCGAGTGAGCTTTATGTAGACTATGTGCTCGTCTGCTGGCAGCTAGTAATGACTTTTCGATTGCAACATTTCTCACAAGACCAGGGTTAAGCATGTAGAGAGCCGGGTGTGAACGTCGAATCATTAGATCTTGTGGAAACGGGAATAAGTGATGACGAAAAAAGATGTGGAAAAGTCATGGGTGGGTTGGATGTGTAATCATCTTTGTGTTTTTCGTGTTGATACAATGGAAAAATAAAAACACAAGGAGAAGAAAGCAAAGATAAAGAATAAAGGTAATCAGCAAGGGATTTCACAGACCAAAAAAAATAGTCCGCAGCAGATGCTGTCATCAGGGGATTCATAGGTCTCAGCTTTATGAGGCATCACACCACGCGAAAGCATGCCGGGTCGTTTATTCTTGATGGCTGTATGCAGGTTGTCTAGTGTGTCTTTGTAGCGGATGGCATTGATGTTCACGCCAGACTCTTTAAAGTCTACCAATAGAAGCCCTTCATGGTCAAAAAATGCGGTCAGCATAACCTTACCGGCGGAAATCTGTGACTTGAATTTTTTGGGTTTTGGTGATCCGGGATGTTTCCATTGCATGCTCGCTGATTTGCTGCACGACTCAAAGTGGCAGCTCCCTTTGTCTTCCCTAACTTAGGAGCAAGGACCTATTACAGCCTGTGTAGACTGCAGCGTGACGCCACTTAGTTTCTAACCGTTGGCCTCGAGAAGCAAGTGTTCTAATTATTCGACCGCTCAAAGGAAACTATGCACTCGAAAAAAAGAAAACACGATATAACAGAAAAAAATGTAGAACTGCTTATGAGATGTGAATCATGTCAATACTGGTGTCAATACTTCATTCCCCTATGGGAGTACCTTCAACTTTTCAATATCTCTACAAGCTGGAGGACTGCAGTAACGTCGTCGCCTGTCCGGATGCATCCAAGTCTTTTCGGCTTAAGTAGACCTTCTGGACAGTAAACTTGTATATAAAAGAATTATCTTCATTCTTGGAATGCACAGACTTCTAAACCAACTTCAATGTAGATATATTATTGTCAGAAATAATTGTACAATTCCTTCTTCTTCTTAAAGATACATGCCTGGTAGCGTAGACGATCATGTCTGTCCACAACTTCCTGTCTCTATTACCGTTTACCAATTCTCTTGCTGACTTTTTCCCATGCCATGATGCTAAACTGTACAGCATCTGTTCTCTTTGCCGCCCTATATCTATTTTTCCTTCAATCTTTCCTGTTGTCACGATATATCCAAGCTTGTACCATTTTTGGGATTTTATATTAAGACATAGTAAGTACAAATCTCAAAATGGACAAAGAATAAACTAGAGGGACAAATTACATTATTCAAGCTGGGTCCCGGGATATTTACAAAAGCCACCCCATTCATTTTCCAGTTCTCTTTACGCTTTCGCATCTGCTTCAAAGTGTGACAACCGCTCCCACCTTTAGGTCGTTTCTGAATATTTCATATTTTTTACGCATCACTTCACGGGATAAGCTGAAACTGTAACGAGAGATACAAGAGACGGACGCGCACGTCGGCAGCCATTGCTAAACAAAGATTTCAAAGAAGAAATAAGGATAGAATCGCGTGGTGAATAAACGGGTAGTCGAATAGGTTAGTCCCTTGTGAGCGGCAAACTAAAATCTCAGCATTGTGTAGATCGTCTCCGAATTGCAAGAACCTGAAAGCAGACGGCTGAGGGATCCGAGTGTGTAGACGGGTTCCAGTGTTGCTGTTTTCCTGTTTTAGAAATCATCAAATGATTTATTGCCGTTTTATGAGAATTTGATGAAACAGGGTGAATGGGGTTCTTCAGGGTAGTTTATGCGCAGGTCATCAAAAGGCCTTATAACGCTTGGGAGTCATTGACTTAGCAGTTTGGGTCTTTATCCCGTCTTGGCAAAAACTGTCTTTGTCATTGGACCCCAGCGAATTTTAATACTAAAATATTAGGAACGTTACAGGGGGGAAAAATCCCCTTCTTTGTGTTGGGGACTCATGTATATTTTTGTTTAAGCTTTTTAAAATACTTTAATATCCTGAGAAATCTTTCGTGATGAAAAGTGTCATCTGCGGCCCTTTGACTTTTTGTTGTCGTTCGAAGGAGGGACTTTTGGGGCATGACAATTTTTTATTTGAAACATTGTAAATTAATGCTTTGCTGTCTGTAAATTTTTCTGTTACAAGTGAATAAAAGCAGGTTAAATTAAGATGTTCATATATATTTCTATATTGTAGTTCTGAATTTTTCGTGTAGCTATTATAACGATTCAGATAAAAGTATGGTAACGGTATTCCAATAGCAGATACTGCCGAAGTGGAGTAAAGTGTTAGAGACTTCACTATACTATGTCCAACATCAAAAGGTGGGGTGACCAGTTGCATTCTTCGCTGCCTTTTGCTAAGTCAGGAACCCATTTACAGCTGGGTAAACTCGAGCGTGTCGATACCGTGAACTGAACCCGGCACATTAGCCGCTAGAGATCAGCGCTCTAACGACTCTGTCAATGCGCATAAATGTATGCGTGCTAAACAGCTTCCGGTCCTGGTTTACAGTCTGTTTTTTTGTTTCCCTTTGTCGAGTGGTAGGAGCGCTTACTTCTCGAGTGATGGTTACGGGGGTCGAAACCAAGTAGCGTCACTCTGCAAGCTACCCAGCTGTAGATGGGTACCTGACTCTGCTCTTGAGTTGGGAAAGGCAGAGGCTGCATGGAAGGGAACTGTTCACCCCTGTCGTGAAATTTCTAATCCACATATATAAATTAAAACGTAAAGGTAAAGCCAAACACATAAATTCAATAAAAGGAAAGAAAAATGGTAAAGAACAGTGCTGTCACAATGACTGTACTCGAAATCCCCCTTGTGTTCTCCTGCGTCTGCAAATTGTAACGTTTCACGTTGATATTAAAGCCTTCTGCAACATACACGCGTTTCCCAAACACACTAAAAAGTGTACTCCATTTCTAAGAAAAACCTTGAGATACGCAGTTGACCTAGATTTAAAATTCCATTCATGTCTTTTTCTACATTATGTTACCAAAAACAAAAGACAGATGGACTAAAGGATAGAGAGAAGGGAGAGGCAGAAAGCAGGGACACAGGCAATACTAACACGAGTCGCGCGATACACAATTACTACCATCACGCGTGTAAGGCCACAAGCACTGGCTTTTTTTCAAATCGTCAGTGATAAAAAACACTACCCATACCAGAGTTAGGTTTTAAAATCCTGAAAAACGCTTATTGGGAATTATGACATTATACTGGTTTACGTTTGAAAACATTACAGTACCCAGACACCACCTCGTATTCGAAGTAAACAGGAGGTAGAAGAAAGTGCATATTTTGAACGCAGCCACTTAGCTCTTTTAAATTTGCATATTTGGGTTCCTTAGGACTTGCTGACAAAGAATATGTAAAACGTTACGCAAATAGTCTAGGAATTACCAAATTATAGCCAAAATAAAATAGTGGGGGTGCCTGACAGCATGAAATCATTTCTGCTCATAAAATTTTTTTATAACGTGTTTGAAAAAACATTACGTTACGGAAATAGCCTACCATGTTAACTCCTATTTGATTGGAGCGCAATAAATGTAAGGCTAAACACGATTAGTCGGACTATAAATACTATCTTGTGTTGTCAGGGGAAACGTGAGAAGGGGTACTTTTTTGAAAAGATGTGTAGACATGGCATGATTGGTTAGAGCTGCGAATATACTCAATTCAGGGCGTCTGTTCCGGGCCACATCTTGTAATAAACCTACTAAGAAACAGTGCGTTGAGCACCAGGGTATATTTTTTCTAAATAAAATCCTGGGACATCGGCAGATCGAAGTTGTGCTATATTCATTGCCATTCAACGTCACTGTGTAATATTTCCATGAATTGTGGTAGGTTTGAATTATTTGATATCTTTTAAAATGAAAATTGAATGTAAATTGATACTTATGTCTGTATATATGTGTGGTTCAGTAGCGAACATGAGGTAAAGCCTATAGTGCTCCAGCCTGAACAGAAGGTGTCGGAGGAAAGTAAAACTACATGGAATTGCCAAGCAGTACACTGACACCTAGATTATTGACTAGAAAGAAATAATGCTGGAATTGCAGAGGCGTAGTAACCATTAAGGAGGAATATACTGGTGTAAAGTATTTCAGATGAAGCTGACAGTTGGCCTAACGCTCTGAACTCAGGTTTGTTATGTATTGTGCTCAGTGTAGAAATAGAGTATAAATTAGTTCTGAAGTAGGAGGTACAACCTTCTTGTTTCAGGGACCGTGGTCTTAAAGTTATTGAGCAGCACCTGGTCAGAGCTTTGCTGAATCCAGAGGCGGACAGCATACTCCTTGGTCCATATAGCAACCAGTGAGGTGGCTCCAGAACTCATTAAAGTAATCGAGCAGAGGAGTCTTTTACTGCAGTCATCACGAAAGTTAAGAAAGTGTGGCCATGGAGCTCAACATTATGTACCCCCATCTTAAACTGACATTGTAAAATAAAATTAAGAGGGGAAATTAATTGTTTTAATGCCAGGAACTGAGAACATCTCTAATACTAGTTCCAACAGAAACAAACTATTGAAGTCATGATGACAAATACCAACAGAGCTTGAAAAAACAAAACAAAACCAGTATTACCTCATATTACTACTACACAACTGACACACATAGGATACTATTAATAATATATGTCACTACAAGATTCATATTGATAAATTCTGTACATATAACTTGTAATTAAAATTGATTGTGATTCCTGGTTCACTTTGTATTTGAATCAGGACACATATACATTAATGACAGCACTGAATACATATTGATATTTGAAAATTTATCAGTGACTCATTTAAGATATCCTCATAGAGTGTTATATGTATGTGAGTGTCACAGTGTTGTCAAGTGTGGTGGAATAAATTAAATTGTTTATCTGTCTGTTGTTGTTGTTGTGACTTACACTTCATCATATACATACCCTAGACATTCAACGTAGTCATCACTATATTCCAGAATAATTCTGACTGAGGTAGAAATATGTGGTAGCAAGTAAGGTTATCTATAATACACTACCCTTATTAGATATAGATACCTTCACAGCTGATCTCAGTCAGTACACTAAGTCCCCTATAAATATTTATAACATCCCACTTTACCACATATATTGGGGTCTCGCTCCAGGGATATTGAACTTTCTCCTGTTATAGATATTGGGAATAATAAAGAATTAAAAGGTATCCTTGGGTGAAAATAAATAAGGTTGAGCTCACAGTGCCTGTGTTGTCCTGAGTTAATTAGTCATAGATAAAATTGTTTAGTTAAATATTTTAGACATTTATCTGTTAGACAATGGCCGACCTGGCAAAATTTCGATCTGCTGCTGTACAGACTGCGAAAGAGTTAGGAATGGACGGGCAAATTATGATTGCTTATGTCACTGCTGAATGTGACAAATATATTGAACGGGAAGAAAGAAGATTAGAAAAAGAGGCCGAAAGAAAATTAGAGGCTGAGACTAAGAGGTTGCAGATTGAGGCTGAGGCTAAGAGGTTGCAGATTGAGGCTGAGGCTAAGAGGTTGCAGATTGAGGCTGACAAAGAGGCTAAAGCATTGGAAGCAGAAAGGGAAGAGAAGAAATTAGCTGCAGAAAGAGAGGAAAGAAGATTGACTGCAGAGAGGGAAGCAGAAAAGGAGGAGAAGAGATTACAAAGGGAACATGAGTTACGACTAAGGGAGTTTGAGTTTCAAGGCCATGCTCCCGAAAATGGTGCCAGTCCCTTTGCCTCTGATGCCACTGCTAGCCAGGGAGCCTCAACCTCAGCTTTGAATTTTTATTTAGATCATTTTGTTGAGAAAGACGATGATATAGAGAGCTATCTAATTAGGTATGAACTATTAGCTACCACGTATGGGTTTGAGAGAGAAAGGTGGAGCTTAAAGTTATCTCAGGGACTTCATGGGGCAGCTTATGAAGTTTTTGCTAAAATGAGCAGAAGTGATCAGGAAAATTATGACATGCTAAAGCAGGCTCTTTTGTTAAGATATGAAAAGAACGCAGAATTTTATAGGAAAAATTTTAGGAATGCTAAACTACTGTCAGGTGAAACCTATCACCAGTTCTCTGCACGGTTAGAGACATACTTGGAGAAATGGACTTCTCTGGGGAAAACCCAAGATCTTAAGGAAATGATCCTTATAGAACAATTAAGAGAGTCCATGGCTCCAGACATGAGAAAGTTTCTCATGGAACAAGGTGCAGAGAGGCTGGGTGAGTTGCTAAATGTTGCTGAAAGGTATCAAGCAGCTCAGGCAGAAGTATCAGGTAATAAAAAGAAACAGGTGGATAATTTTAGGGCACCACAGAACTTTAATGAATTTGATCCTAGGGATCAAAATAAAGGTAGGCACCAATTTGATAGGCCACGGTATGACCATAAAAATAAAATCCCACAATTCGATGAAAGGAAATATGATGAAAGAAAATCTTTCAACCAAGGAAAAAGGTGGTGTAAGAATTGTCAGATGAACAATCATGACACTGACCATTGTAGAAGGAAACCTGTGTATATGGCCACCCTTCAGGTCAGGTGGACCTCAAGAAAGGAGGAGGATATTATGTTAGATACTACTCCAGAAGAGATGAGGAAGGCACAGGCTGGGGACAAGACCCTCAAGCCTTGTTTCAGGAAATTGTCAACTTGTCATACAACTCCAGGCAAGGGAGATTTTTACATGAAAAACAAGTTGATGTATAGGAAGACTGGAGCTAGATCTAAAGGTCAGGGACAGCTGGTACTTCCTAAAAGATATAGGACAGATTTAATAAGGAGCCTACATGTGAAACCAGATGGGGACCATGAAAAAATAGGTACCATCATCCAAAAGGTGGCTCACAATTATTATTGGCCCAAGGCAAGATGGGACATTGAGAATTTTGTAGAAAGGTGTAGCATAGCACATGAGGGAACACCCACAAGTGGGAACATGGATCAGGACCTGGACACGCCAAGGGGTAAAACTAGGCCTGAAAATACGAAGAAAAATAAATTTGATAAAGTGGACCAAAGGGAATGGGAAGCCCCTTTTCACGGACAAGCTTCACTTAACTGTTTTACAATGGCCACTATGCGGAGAGTGCAAAAAGATGTCTTACCCCAGGATAAGCCGAAAATCCATCAATCGGACTTAAACAAACTGGAGGAAGAGGATGTAGAGAGGAAATCTCTCATCAAGAATTTTAAGTGGGGAGAAAGCCCCAAAAGGAAAATTGGTAGCGGTCGTTTTATGCATGAAAATTCTGGGAGGAAAAATCATTACTATAGCGCTTCTAGTGGAAGAGACCATACCGGTGCATGGACAAATAGGTCCACACAATTAAAGGTCCATATGTAACGCTGTTAAGAACGTGGACTGATGAAAAGGCAGAGGAAAATATTACATCTTCATACCAATATGTGAATGAGCTGACCACTCGTTTAAAAACTGGCTGGAAACTTGCCAATGAAAATTTGAAACAAGCCAGGAAGAAACATGCTGCCTATTATAACAGGAAAGCTAAAGACAGAAATTTGGCTGTGGGAGAGAAGGTACTGCTTCTTCTCCCCGGTAGTCAGAATAAGTTACAAATTGGATGGCAAGGGCCATATACAGTTCTAGAGAAGGTGTCTAGAACAAATTATAAGATAGATAAGAAGGGGAAAGAAAAAATCTATCATGTGAATCTCCTGAAGGAATATTTGGAAAGAGAACATCAGGAAGAGACACACTTGTTGACCTTGTCCATCGCCATGGAGATGAAAAAGGAACCACTTTCATCATTTGAATATCCATTACACCCCTGTGAGACAGCAGCACAGGTGAAAATCAGTACACATTTAACGAAAACTCAGAAAGAGAGAGTGCAACAGGTTCTAAATAATCATGCAGAGGTGTTAACAGACCGACCTGGGCATACAAACTTATTGGAATATGATATGAAACTGATAGACCCCACACCTGTCTGTATGAAACCATATTCGATTCCGTTTGCTAAGGAGAAAGCTTTGAAGGAAGAGATAGACTATTTGTTGAAGGAAGGAATTATTTCACATAGTGAATCCTCGTATAGTTCCGGTGTTGTACTCCTAAGGAAGCCCTCTGGAGAGCATAGACTCTGTATAGATTGCAGGAGACTGAATGCTATTACAGAAGGACAGGTGGATCCATTGCCGGATACAAATCAGTTGTTTGCCAAGCTAAATAAAGCTAAATATTTCTCAAGGGTGGATCTGAGTAAAGGATACTAGCAGATTCCAGTAAAACCTGAGATCAGACAAAAGTGTTGGATGTAAACATTTCGGAGGAACGTAATGAATCCCTGAGTTGCCTCTTTGATTGAGGATATTCCAAATGTTTCATACAGGCTAATAAGGAGATTATGGGATCCCCTACGAAAACTCTGCTATCACCAGGTATATGTTATCTCCTCATAACGTACATTTTGAGGGAAATCTAATGTTCTCTGGACATGTCATTGCGCAGACTCAGAGAAGAGAAATGGTGAATACGGGTTGTGAAGCAGCATTAAGACAAGCAGTCACACTTGCGGCTGTTCAGTAACATAACCGAAAGATATTATTGGTTGTAGAGGTCTGAGGCAGATTTCATGAGTAGTGCTTACTCTGAATGGACCCAACTACATAAAACCATGATAGCACAACAGCAGAGTAAAGTCGAGTTGACTTACATTTATCTATGTGTATATAGAATAAAGGACTGACATAAGATGTCTGTTTTAAGAGGGACGATGTCGTGAAATATTCTAATCCACATATATAAATTAAAACGTAAAGGTAAAGCCAAACACATAAATTCAATAAAAGGAAAGAAAAATGGTAAAGAACAGTGCTGTCACAATGACTGTACTCGAAATCCCCCTTGTGTTCTCCTGCGTCTGCAAATTGTAACGTTTCACGTTGATAGTAAAGCCTTCTGCAACATACACGCGTTTCCCAAACACACTAAAAAGTGTACTCCATTTCTAAGAAAAACCTTGAGATACGCAGTTGACCTAGATTTAAAATTCCATTCATGTCTTTTTCTACATTATGTTACCAAAAACAAAAGACAGATGGACTAAAGGATAGAGAGAAGGGAGAGGCAGAAAGCAGGGACACAGGCAATACTAACACGAGTCGCGCGATACACAATTACTACCATCACGCGTGTAAGGCCACAAGCACTGGCTTTTCTTCAAATCGTCAGTGATAAAAAACACTACCCATACCAGAGTTAGGTTTTAAAATCCTGAAAAACGCTTATTGGGAATTATGACATTATACTGGTTTACGTTTGAAAACATTACAGTACCCAGACACCACCTCGTATTCGAAGTAAACAGGAGGTAGAAGAAAGTGCATATTTTGAACGCAGCCACTTAGCTCTTTTAAATTTGCATATTTGGGTTCCTTAGGACTTGCTGACAAAGAATATGTAAAACGTTACGCAAATAGTCTAGGAATTACCAAATTATAGCCAAAATAAAATAGTGGGGGTGCCTGACAGCATGAAATCATTTCTGCTCATAAAATTTTTTTATAACGTGTTTGAAAAAACATTACGTTACGGAAATAGCCTACCATGTTAACTCCTATTTGATTGGAGCGCAATAAATGTAAGGCTAAACACGATTAGTCGGACTATAAATACTATCTTGTGTTGTCAGGGGAAACGTGAGAAGGGGTACTTTTTTGAAAAGATGTGTAGACATGGCATGGTTGGTTAGAGCTGCGAATATACTCAATTCAGGGCGTCTGTTCCGGGCCACATCTTGTAATAAACCTACTAAGAAACAGTGCGTTGAGCACCAGGGTATATTTTTTCTAAATAAAAGCCTGGGACATCGGCAGATCGAAGTTGTGCTATATTCATTGCCATTCAACGTCACTGTAATATTTCCATGAATTGTGGTAGGTTTGAATTATTTGATATCTTTTAAAATGAAAATTGAATGTAAATTGATACTTATGTCTGTATATATGTGTGGTTCAGTAGCGAACATGAGGTAAAGCCTATAGTGCTCCAGCCTGAACAGAAGGTGTCGGAGGAAAGTAAAACTACATGGAATTGCCAAGCAGTACACTGACACCTAGATTATTGACTAGAAAGAAATAATGCTGGAATTGCAGAGGCGTAGTAACCATTAAGGAGGAATATACTGGTGTAAAGTATTTCAGATGAAGCTGACAGTTGGCCTAACGCTCTGAACTCAGGTTTGTTATGTATTGTGCTCAGTGTAGAAATAGAGTATAAATTAGTTCTGAAGTAGGAGGTACAACCTTCTTGTTTCAGGGACCGTGGTCTTAAAGTTATTGAGCAGCACCTGGTCAGAGCTTTGCTGAATCCAGAGGCGGACAGCATACTCCTTGGTCCATATAGCAACCAGTGAGGTGGCTCCAGAACTCATTAAAGTAATCGAGCAGAGGAGTCTTTTACTGCAGTCATCACGAAAGTTAAGAAAGTGTGGCCATGGAGCTCAACATTATGTACCCCCATCTTAAACTGACATTGTAAAATAAAATTAAGAGGGGAAATTAATTGTTTTAATGCCAGGAACTGAGAACATCTCTAATACTAGTTCCAACAGAAACAAACTATTGAAGTCATGATGACAAATACCAACAGAGCTTGAAAAAACAAAACAAAACCAGTATTACCTCATATTACTACTACACAACTGACACACATAGGATACTATTAATAATATATGTCACTACAAGATTCATATTGATAAATTCTGTACATATAACTTGTAATTAAAATTGATTGTGATTCCTGGTTCACTTTGTATTTGAATCAGGACACATATACATTAATGACAGCACTGAATACATATTGATATTTGAAAATTTATCAGTGACTCCTTTAAGATATCCTCTTAGAGTGTTATATGTATGTGAGTGTCACAGTGTTGTCAAGTGTGGTGGAATAAATTAACTTGTTTATCTGTCTGTTGTTGTTGTGACTTACACTTCATCATATACATACCCTAGACATTCGACGTAGTCATCACTATATTCTAGAATAATTCTGACTGAGGTAGAAATATGTGGTAGCAAGTAAGGTTATCTATAATACACTACCCTTATTAGATATAGATACCTTCACAGCTGATCTCAGTCAGTACACTAATTCCCCTATAAATATTTATAACATCCCACTTTACCACAACCCCCTTACCCCTCTCCCCGCCAAAAAAAGCTGAGACCTAGTACATTGAAAGCTCTGGCACATTACTCCTCTACGTCAGTAGCTACTCTGGGACTACCTTTACTTTACTTTAAGAGTTGTACAATTGTCACACCAGTCTTACCATGCTGTGTATCATGTTATCACACCAGTCTTACCATGCTGTGTATCATGTTGTCACACCAGTCTTACCATGCTGTGTATCATGTTATCACACCAGTCTTACCATGCTGTGTATCGTGTTGTCACACCAGTCTTACCATGCTGTGTATCATGTTGTCACACCAGTCTTACCATGCTGTGTATCATGTTATCACACCAGTCTTACCATGCTGTGTATCGTGTTGTCACACCAGTCTTACCATGCTGTGTATCATGTTGTCACACCAGTCTTACCATGCTGTGTATCATGTTGTCACACCAGTCTTACCATGCTGTGTATCATGTTATCACACCAGTCTTACCATGCTGTGTATCGTGTTGTCACACCAGTCTTACCATGCTGTGTATCATGTTGTCACACCAGTCTTACCATGCTGTGTATCATGTTGTGACACCAGTCTTACCATGCTGTGTATCATGTTGTCACACCAGTCTTACCATGCTGTGTATCATGTTATCACACCAGTCTTACCATGCTGTGTATCATGTTATCACACCAGTCTTACCATGCTGTGTATCATGTTATCACACCAGTCTTACCATGCTGTGTATCATGTTGTCACACCAGTCTTACCATGCTGTGTATCATGTTGTCACACCAGTCTTACCATGCTGTGTATCATGTTGTCACACCAGTCTTCCCATGCTGTGTATCATGTTGTCACACCAGTCTTACCATGCTGTGTATCATGTTGTCACACCAGTCTTACCATGCTGTGTATCATGTTGTCACACCAGTCTTACCATGCTGTGTATCATGTTATCACACCAGTCTTACCATGCTGTGTATCATGTTGTCACACCAGTCTTATCATGCTGTGTATCATGTTGTCACACCAGTCTTACCATGCTGTGTATCATGTTGTCACACCAGTCTTACCATGCTGTGTATCATGTTGTCACACCAGTCTTACCATGCTGTGTATCATGTTGTCACACCAGTCTTACCATGCTGTGTATCATGTTGTCACACCAGTCTTACCATGCTGTGTATCATGTTGTCACACCAGTCTTACCATGCTGTGTATCATGTTGTCACACCAGTCTTACCATGCTGTGTATCATGTTGTCACACCAGTCTTACCATGCTGTGTATCATGTTGTCACACCAGTCTTACCATGCTGTGTATCATGTTGTCACACCAGTCTTATCATGCTGTGTATCATGTTATCACACCAGTCTTACCATGCTGTGTATCATGTTGTCACACCAGTCTTATCATGCTGTGTATCATGTTGTCACACCAGTCTTACCATGCTGTGTATCATGTTGTCACACCAGTCTTACCATGCTGTGTATCATGTTGTCACACCAGTCTTATCATGCTGTGTATCATGTTGTCACACCAGTCTTACCATGCTGTGTATCATGTTGTCACACCAGTCTTACCATGCTGTGTATCATGTTGTCACACCAGTCTTACCATGCTGTGTATCATGTTGTCACACCAGTCTTACCATGCTGTGTATCATGTTGTCACACCAGTCTTACCATGCTGTGTATCATGTTGTCACACCAGTCTTACCATGCTGTGTATCATGTTGTCACACCAGTCTTACCATGCTGTGTATCATGTTGTCACACCAGTCTTACCATGCTGCGTATCATGTTGTCACACCAGTCTTACCATGCTGTGTATCATGTTGTCACACCAGTCTTATCATGCTGTGTATCATGTTATCACACCAGTCTTACCATGCTGTGTATCATGTTGTCACACCAGTCTTATCATGCTGTGTATCATGTTGTCGCACCAGTCTTATCATGCTGTGTATCATGTTATCACACCAGTCTTACCATGATGTGTATCATGTTGTCACACCAGTCTTACCATGCTGTGTATCATGTTGTCACACCAGTCTTACCATGCTGTGTATCAAGTTGTCACACCAGTCTTACCATGCTGTGTATCATGTTGTCACACCAGTCTTACCATGCTGTGTATCATGTTGTCACACCAGTCTTATCATGCTGTGTATCATGTTGTCACACCAGTCTTACCATGCTGTGTATCATGTTGTCACACCAGTCTTACCATGCTGTGTATCAAGTTGTCACATCAGTTTTACCATGCTGTGTATCATGTTTTACGTATTTAAGATGGTCTATACCAGTCTCCACACATTGCTGGCAAATATAAATTATTAGCTTTCTCATGACAGTCACCGGAAATGACATTTGTCTTTGGAGTTCAGATTAGACGGTCTCTTTCATTTTCTGTAGATCTTCCCATGCGTCTTCATGTGAATTATATTTCTTTATTTCATGTTTTATCTGTTAATTTTATCGTTGTTCTCGTCAAAGGGTTATTTGGTGGTGGGGAGGCTGGGGCAGGGTTCCTGACGTCAACTCCCAATCACAATGTTTCATAATAAGTGCAGGGTAACATATTATTACTATACTTTCTTTATTTCACTTTATTATTATTATTATTTTCAAAATTAATTAATTAATTAATCTATTTATGTTTGGTATTGCGCGTATTAACATTAGATTACATAGATGTTTTGAAGGGTTTTTGTTCACCTTGTAACAAATATACTCCATTTCATTTACAACGTATTATTAAAAAAATGCCTCATAGTTTGGGGGTGGGTGGGGGGGGGGGGCTTAAAAAATTGAGCCCTGCATAGGTGTCTTCCTCCCTATTAACCAATCCCGAAAAAATTCCCCAAAACGCCACTGATTCTAATTAATCTTTAATTCAGACTTTCACTTCTTTATTTTTTTTCTTTTAGTCAAAATTTTCTCCCCCCTTTTCCCTTTACAGTACTTTCTTTTTCTCTGCGCAATGTTAGCTCTTCCACTACTTTCTTTTAAACAGTTCCTTCAGTCATGGTTCCATGCTGCACAGGGAACAAGAAAGGAGATTAAATGAGAATGAGTTTCCTCGCCGTTTCCTGTTACAAATGACTTTTCTTTTATCTCTTTCCCTTTCTACGTGTCATATCTTCCCATCGTTCGTCTTCTGGGAATTCCCAAGTTCCCAGTGCCGTGAGAACAAGTCGACAGAGTATAGACATCAGAATATTCCAGACATTTGCATAGAGACCAACGCTTGGTCAGCTGTCGTAACTCCAGATTTATCAAATTATGCCCATGAAGTCGTGGAGGTCCAGCGAAATTGGTTGCTACGGTCTCACACTGATGCCATTACGTACAACAAATAATGCAGCCCAGGCATTATCAACTTGAATTACTAATCTGTACCCAAAGGAAGCACGCGGGTGGTGGACTCACGAGGAGGTGACATAACGTGATTAGTAAGTTCGTGCCTGGGAATATGATAAATGTTAGTGATTCTCCGCTGAGTTGGTCAAGTAAATAGAGGCGTACAACGAGCAGTACCTTGAATTGTGTGTGTAAGAGAAGGCGTGCCAGAGATAATGGTATGGGAGATACACTGTGGGGGAGATATGATTTGTCAGATAAACGTGTGAATTGCAGTACCGGTGTGAAATATACTTGTGAGATAAAGTGTGTGTGAGATAGATACGTGAGGTAACGTGTGCGTGAGATAGATATGTGAGGTAACGTGTGTGTGAGATAGATAAGTGAGGTAGAGTGTGTGTGAGATAGACGTCTGAAGTAAAGTGTGTACAATAGATATGTGAGGTGAAGTGTGCGTGAGATAGATGTGAGGTAAAGTGTGCGTGTGATACAGATATGTGAAGGGAAGTGTGTGTGAGTTAGATGTGTGAGGTAAAGTGTGTGTATAAGCTAGATATGTAAGGTAAAGTGTGCGTGTGTTACAGATCTGTGAGGTAAAGTGTGTGTGAGTTAGATATGTATGGTAAAGTGGGTGTGTGAGCTAGATATGTAAGGTAAAGTGTGCGTGTGTTACAGTTATGTGAGGTAAAGTGTATGTGAGATAGATATTTGAGGTGAAGTGTGTGTGAGATAGATATGTATGGTAAATTGTGTGTATAAACTAGATATGCAAGGTAAAATTTGCGTGTGTTACAGATATGTGAGGTAAAGTGTATGTGAGATAGATACCTGAGGTGAAGTGTGTATGAGATAGATTTGTGAGAAAAAGTGTGTATGTGAGATAGGAAGGAGAAGTAAAGTGGGTGAGAGAGATGTGTGAGGCAAAAAGTGTGTGTTACATCAGTGCGTGGCGTAAATAGAGAAGTAATATGAATTGTTGATAACATGTGTGAGATACAGTATAAGTGCGGGAGAAATGTGTTGATGCAACGTAAATGTGTGTGTAATAAATGTATTTGTTAAAGTGTGTGGGAGACTAAAGTGTAAAATACGTTTAGAAACAATATGTGAAGTAAAAGTACTTCGGTCGGTCGGTCGGTCAGTCACATTTTGCACACCGTCATTTGTGCACTTTTTCTATTTTCGAGAGAGTACATTAAAACCACAGCTAATGGGATGCAACTGTGGTTGAAAGTTAGACACTAATTGTATTGTTTCCCCTTATTTGTACTCTAGCGAAAATAGAAAAGTGTGACGGTGTGCATTAAATCAACAGACAATCAAGATACTTTTCTGTCTAGTTTCATTCGGGAAACGGATTAACTCATCATTTTTTCTTAAAAATAATCTCAAAATGTAAGTTTCTGATTGTTTCTTCAAGACAAAATTGTAATTTAAAGTATTGCCGACTATTATTACTTACTTAGTCGCTTCCCTTCTACCGTGAGGTGTAGAGGTGCAGACTATTACTTTGGATTAAATTATAAGATGGCTAAAAGGAAGAGGTGATCGCGTCATTCACAGCGAGCAAGCAGTTTGATTATGGAAAAAAGCCAACAACTTGAACTGGAAACAGGAAGGTGCGGAGATGCAGATTAAATCAACAGACAATCAAGATACTCATCTGTCCAGTTTCATTCGGGAAACGGATTAACTCATCACTTGTCTTAAAAATGTAAGTTTTTGGATTGTTTCTTCAAGACAAAATAGTAATTTAAAGTATTGCAAACTTATTATTATGGATCAAAATGACAAGATGGCTAAAAGGAAGAGACGATTGCGTCGTTCACAGCGAGCAAGCGAGACTATAGAAGAAGCAGCAATGTAATACGTGTAACAGAAACAACACACTATAATTAAAAACCTGCCAATTTTGGCGGGTTGTTGCTAGTGATATAATAAATGTCACGTAGGGTTTATATTCATTTAATTTCCTACATTTTCTTCCTATTCTTTCACCAAATTCTCTCTTTATTATCTCTGTATTTCCTTTTTCCTGTATATTTTTCATCCATTCGTTTTGCGTATATTATTTTCATATAATTCGCAAACTGTACCTGTTTTCCTTTCTCTTAAACTGAGAATCGCGCTAGGACGATATTACGTAGATGTCAGGGCTGCAGGGCGTCATAAGGCGTGATAAGTCGGTTCGCTGAACATAGGACGTAGCAAATCGTCTACATTCTCACCGAGCGCGCGAGCTTCTTCTCGGCATTAGTCCCGGTGAGGTGTGATACTTTACATCTGCACCGGTCAGTATCCAGACATATGTCTGGAAAATCCCAAACTGACACGGCGTTCACGGCGGGCCATGGTCAGCTGTAGTGTGAAAACTGCCCTACAATGGAGTCAGGCTGTCTGGGATTTGAAACTGACACGCGTACATCGTGGTCAGTAGGTGACAGTTACGACACGCGTTAAGCGGACGTAAATGTTGGGAGTAGGGGAGATAATTTCGCTTGGCGAAGTAAGTTTGGGCCCTTTGTCTGATTTTAAGATATTGGCCAAGTTTGAAACTTTAATTTCATTCTCGCTCATAGACTCCACAGTAGATAGGTCGCTCGAAAACAGAATAGCTGTTAGAGAAGATCTCAGTTTGTTTCGGCAATTTGTCGAACTTCTAGACTTCCAGAAATATTTTCAGCAATTTTATTCTTAAGTTGTGCGACTACCTGTAATTCTGTGGTTGAGGTAATTAATATGATAGATATATAGATTTTGTGAGTGTTAAAGTGTTAAATCGCTTAATTCATTTTAATCTATTTCTTTAGCGCAGAAGAGAAATAAAGTGGTAGGCTATTATATTTTCTAGGGAAGCATTCAGTGGAAAGCAGACTAAAAATTAAAATTTCTAGCTTATAACGGCAATTGTAGCTATTTATGAATTTAATTTAACTGCTAATACTCAGTCGAGTGTATTTTTCTAAACTAACGTATAAACTCTAGAATCCAGCCTCATGAATGATGACGGGATACGCACGTGTTCCTAATTTATGAGGATTGCTGATTTTTAAATATAACTTACGTCACGGGAAGTTTAAATGATAAGCAAAGCTCTCTGCTTGCAAGTTTAAATGTAAGTTTTAACCAGTACAGATTCTGTTTATTATATTATATGTGTTATTTTTCCTCCACACAGTGAAAGTTTTGGGGTGACCCTAACTTTACCAGCACCTAGTAGTAGTTTCCATACTTGTGAAGAAATAGACAGTCCTTATTTTGAACCACGTGGGTTTTCTCAAGTAACACTGATCTGACGGTGCAAGTTAGACAGAAATACTAATATCCCTATAACGGGTTTTCAAAGACTGTAATGATAAATACTGGACCTTGGAGCCAGCACTTAATTTCTTCTAGAAACTCTATATAATTTGCTGCCTGGTGGCGTGAATATTAACAATCATTTCCCGACTAGATTATATCTTGTGGACAAATCTGTGGTGTGACTAAAGTGAATCCTATACTGAGGGAAGGCACCGACCTGACATTCATCATTTTTTAGAAACCTACGCTATTGACACTGTGCTCTGCTAACTCCCGCGCCTGGAATAATTGTTAGGTGACTTAATCAGACATTTGAACAAATTTGCATACCCAAGTAGTCGTTCCCGGAGACTCCAAGTTAAATACGTCTTTTGGAACTGGGGACTTCTTGGCAGAAGACTGCATTTTTTTTGAGTCTGTGTGAAAATCTAAAATCAATGTGTTCCAAGAGGCAGCAAGCAAAGTCGTGAGTACCAGTGTGAGAAGCCATGGCGGAATGAATGAGTGTACGCTGGTTTGAGTGATATTTTTCACTATTTTATCTTTGACACCCTGTTGCTGTCCTAATTTTTTTCAGTCTGCATAATTTGTTGCTAAGGCTAGAGTTCTTGTGTTTTGTCTTAGGTTAAATCAGATTTTTTTCAAACTCTGTGCATATAATTACGAGATAAAACAAAGACAACTCTTAGACTCAAACCCTATGTATCTGTGACTCTGGCGCCATCATCTGTTCTCTTAACGGGGCCGGGCTAAACCTAGAGTTAACACTATAACGGGGCTATCATCCTTGCAACATTTCCTTGATTTTTTATGACTATGTGTATATGTATTTTCCTTGATGTACTTTCTTTGATGTTGTGAGCCGATTTTTCCTGATAATAAAATCGCTCTTGAACTTAATGATCGTGTTTGGTCAGCTCGTTCTAGATAATATATATATCATTGTTATAGTTTTCCCACGTCTGTGTGTTTACCTGTCGTCACGTGTATGTGCGTGCCTGTGAGTGATAGAAATATACGTAATATGTATATTGGTGTAGTCTGTCTGACGCTGTAACAACTGTTGTAGAAGATAGGTGAGAGAGAGAAGAATTCTTTTCGCTTTCAGAGACAGCCACTATATCAAAATCAATCATCTCACGTGTGTGGAAATTCTATTACCTTTCACTAACTCTCACTGAGTCTATCACCTATTCAAACCTATTCAGAAGGGACCAAACCTAGTCTTAATTCTCCTATCGGAAATCTACGACAAATGAGGGCTCGTTTCCGGTCTTTGAACTTAGAATAGGAAGACGAGTACGACAAACGTGGACTCGTCTATCTGGATTTTGAACTTAAGATTCTGTATTCTGATATAGAGTAAGAGTGTGATGTCTTGTGAGTTGTTATATCTTTAAATAATTACCCCCTAGACTAGCGATCTGTTTACGGGCGTGCTGACCACACAAACTAATAAGTTTTTTTTTCCACAGCATCTTTGAATAATATACATTTTGGTTACAGGTTGATTTGTCGGGATATATGTTAACTGCTGATTGTAATACTAAATGCTGGTAAAGTGGTGAGTGTATAACATTCACTGGGTACTGAGGCAGAACGGCGTTTGAACTAAGTTAAGGAGTGTGTTTCGGACTTTTTGTCCAGATTAATTCCCTCCCTTACCCGATCTGACTTCAGGGGCGAACTTATAGTGGATTTTTAAAAATTAAGGGATTATTTTTCTCTTTAATTTTTGCAATATTCTTTTGCTTTTCCACTGTAGCAACTTATTTTTCAGTTGTAATCTTAACTACCATTTATTTGGCGTAGTCGTGTTTTGCATTGAGTGCTTTATTGCCGATAATAGCAGCGATAGTTAGATTTTACTTTGGAGGAGGTATCCCAGGGTTAAGGATATCATCTTTTGAATTTTTGGTTTTTTTTTTTTTCTCGTAAGTGGTAGGAACCAGGTTATTCTTTTTCCTATTTTCTATCTCCACGTGTCTCAGTCACTGACATAATATGGCCGAGAGGGCAAAGCTTAGACAACTCCTCAGGGACGAAGCGAGAGAGGAGGGACTGGAAGGAGAAGAAGCGAAAGCTTTTGTCAGGGACGAACTTGAGAGATATGATGCGGAGAGGAAAGAAGAAGAACTAAGGAGGAAAGAAGAAGCAGCGGAGAGGAAGGAAGCGGAAGACCGGCTATTACAGCAGAAGAAGATGGATGAAGAAATGGAAATTCGCAGGATGCAGCATGAGGAAAGAGAGAAGGAGAGACAGCATTTGGAAAGAGAAAATGAGCAACGACGACAGCATGAGTTGGCTCTTAAGGCTCTAGAAGTCCAAAGTCTTGGCGCTGCCTCTACCTCCAGCAATGGAGAGTCTTCTCCTCATTCTTCCTTAACTGACCCTGCTAACACTCAATCTCTTCAACTAAATGCTATGTCTTTCACTCTTGAATCTTTTCCTTGTCCAAATGAGAAGATTGACACATGGTTAGAAAAATTTGAGAAAATTGCAACTCTGTACGGGTTAGAGAGGTCGCGTTGGAATATGAAACTTTCCCAGGCCCTAAAAGGTTCTGCTTATGATGTTTATTCTAAGCTGGAAAGTAGCCAACAAGACGACTACGATGTGTTGAAGAAAGCGTTACTGGAGCGCTTTGAAATGAACGCTCGCAAGTTTTTGCAACTGTTTCGCAACAGCCGGAAAGAGAATTCTGAAACTTTTCACCAGTTCTCATCTCGTCTTAAGGGATATCTAACAAAGTGCCTTGAGCTTTCGCAGCTCCCCTCTACCTATGAAGGTCTTGAGGAACTTGTTCTAACTGAACAAATAAAGAACACTTTGTCTGCTGATACCCGGAGATTTCTCGCTGAGCAGGGGGCAGAAAAACTTGAAGACATTTTGGAAAAGTCTGAGCGTTATCACAATGCGCTGGCTGAACTACCGGCCACAAAGCGGAAACCGACAGAGGAGCATTTTCGAAAACATAACCTAGAGCAATCTTCTCAGGCTTCTAACCAAAACAACCACAGAGAAACTGGACCTCAAAACCCCCCTCCTGAAAAATCCAAGTTCTACAAGAACAAGTACCCCAACCACCCCAAACAGTCTGATCAACCCGACCGCCCTACATGGCAGCGTAGCCAGAAAGGACAAGGTGGCAAAGGGAGAACCCCTGAGCACGGGACATATGATCAGACCGAGCACACCGAGCCTAAACGCATCGGATGCTTATTAACAGTCTCGCAAGGCGGAATTATTGACAGTGATTCCCAACCTGTTGGGGATAGACCCTCAACGCGAGGTATTGTTACTTTGAACGGTTCTCAAACTTCTTGCTTATTTGACACGGGGCTTTCTTATGATTGCATTGTTGCCAGAAAGCTGGTCAAACCCGGTCAAGAGACAGCAGAGACCGTCCAACTTTGTGGAGTTCGTAAGAGTGATGCACCTACAGCGCTTCCCATCGCATTGGTGGAGATACACTCTGACTTTGTCAGAGGTGTGATCAAAGCGGCTGTTATGGATGATCCCATCTACCCAGTCATACTTGGCGGGAGATACGTGGGTATTGGGAAACCGGAAGAGCCGATTGTGGCAGCAGTAACTACAAGAGGGCAAACCAAGAAGGAACGGGAGCCTGCGCCTAATTTGTTACCTATGGAACTTAAAGAAGCGCAACAAAAGGATCCTACTTTGGCACCCTGCTTTAGGAAACTGCCCATGGCGAAGGAACCCAAACAGCACGGGGACATTTTTTCTGAGGATGGCGTACTTTATCGGAGAACGGGCAAGCCTGACCAAGGTTACAACCAGCTCCTAGTACCGAAACAGTACAGAAGCCAAATCCTAGAAATGGGGCACTCTCTTCCCTTTAGCGGACATATGGGACAGAACGCCACAAACCAACGTATAACCACTCATTATTGGTGGCCAGGAGTGAATACTGATATCATCAGATATGTCAAATCCTGTGCCCAGTGCCAACGTGTGCCACCCAAGCAACGGGCACCCCCAGTCCACATGGGTGAAATGCCAATAGTGGGTACACCATTCGAACGGGTTGTGATCGACATTTTAGGGCCTTTCGAAAGGACTAAAAGAAGGAACAGGTTCATCCTGACCTTAGTCGATACATGCACTTTATGGGCAGAAGCTATCCCGCTAACATGCGCAGATGCCAAGCATGTCGCAGAAGCCCTCGTGCAGATTTTCACTCGGTTGGGATTCCCTCAGCAAGTGTTGACGGATAATGGATCTCCATACCGAAACCTGTTGATGGATGAGATCGTTAAGATCTTGAGGACCCAACACATCCACACTAAGCCATATACTCCGGCGGGAAATGGGCTCGTGGAACGTGCTAATGGAAACCTCACCATGATGCTAAGTAAGCTGGCACAAGTGAAACCTGAAGATTGGGATCTCTGTATTCCTGCAGCATTATTTGGCTACAGAGAATCTCCTCATACTTCCACAGGATTTCCGCCAGCTACACTCTTATTCGGCAGACCCATTAAGGGCCCGCTTGAAGCCTTACTTCAGTCTCTGACAGACGAGAAGGCGGATGAGACAGTCGTCTCAGCAAGTAAATATGTGTCGGTTTTAAAGGAAAGGTTGAAACTAGGGTGGGACCTAGCAACGACTAACTTTAAGCGAGCTCGCACAAAGCACGCTAACCGATACAGGAAAGTCGCGGAAGAGAGAGAACTGGAAGCAGGAGAGAAAGTTTTGGTGTTACTCCCTACTGAGAAACTACCAACTGAAGATCGGATGGCAAGGGCCGTTTACCGTCCTGAAAAAGATTTCTAAGGCTAACTACCAGATCTCTATTGAAGGAAAGGAGAAGGTTTTCCATTTAAATCTCTTAAAGAGATACTTGGAAAAAACCAGTGCCAACCTCCGACCATCTCCTGACGATCGCCAAAACTGACGAAGATGATGATAGTGGCAGGGATATTCCACCGCTATCACAGGAAATCTTTCAAAAATGTCAGAAGCGGCGACGCTCTTTCAAGCGCGCATATGAGACATTCCAGGGGAAGGAAACTTTGAGGAGTGGACTTGAGTAGGAATTGGACAGAGATGGAGGGGGAAGAGGAGAGGGAAGAAGACAGACACCCCGAAGCTACGGTTATAGGAAATTAAACTCCATAACGTAGACATGGAGTGCTTCCATATCTTAAAGGGGGGAGGCTCTGTCACGTAGGGTTTATATTCATTTAATTTCCTACATTTCTTCCTATTCTTTCACCAAATTCTCTCTTTATTATCTCTGTATTTCCTTTTTCCTGTATATTTTTTCATCCATTCGTTTTGCGTATATTATTTTCATATAATTCGCAAACTTTACCTGTTTTCCTTTCTCTTAAACTGAGAATCGCGCTAGGACGATATTACGTAGATGTCAGGGCTGCAGGGCGTCATAAGGCGTGATAAGTCGGTTCGCTGAACATAGGACGTAGCAAATCGTCTACATTCTCACCGAGCGCGCGAGCTTCTTCTCGGCATTAGTCCCGGTGAGGTGTGATACTTTACATCTGCACCGGTCAGTATCCAGACATTTGTCTGGAAAATCCCAAACTGACACGGCGTTCACGGCGGGCCATGGTCAGCTGTAGTGTGAAAACTGCCCTACAATGGAGTCAGGCTGTCTGGGATTTGAAACTGACACGCGTACATCGTGGTCAGTAGGTGACAGTTACGACACGCGTTAAGCGGACGTAAATGTTGGGAGTAGGGGAGATAATTTCGCTTGGCGAAGTAAGTTTGGGCCCTTTGTCTGATTTTAAGATATTGGCCAAGTTTGAAACTTTAATTTCATTCTCGCTCATAGACTCCACAGTAGATAGGTCGCTCGAAAACAGAATAGCTGTTAGAGAAGATCTCAGTTTGTTTCGGCAATTTGTCGAACTTCTAGACTTCCAGAAATATTTTCAGCATTTTTATTCTTAAGTTGTGCGACTACCTGTAATTCTGTGGTTGAGGTAATTAATATGATAGATATATAGATTTTGTGAGTGTTAAAGTGTTAAATCGCTTAATTCATTTTAATCTATTTCTTTAGCGCAGAAGAGAAATAAAGTGGTAGGCTATTATATTTTCTAGGGAAGCATTCAGTGGAAAGCAGACTAAAAATTAAAATTTCTAGCTTATAACGGCAATTGTAGCTATTTATGAATTTAATTTAACTGCTAATACTCTAGAATCCAGCCTCATGAATGATGACGGGATACGCACGTGTTCCTAATTTATGAGGATTGCTGATTTTTAAATATAACTTACGTCACGGGAAGTTTAAATGATAAGCAAAGCTCTCTGCTTGCAAGTTTAAATGTAAGTTTTAACCAGTACAGATTCTGTTTATTATATTATATGTGTTATTTTTCCTCCACACAGTGAAAGTTTTGGGGTGACCCTAACTTTACCAGCACCTAGTAGTAGTTTCCATACTTGTGAAGAAATAGACAGTCCTTATTTTGAACCACGTGGGTTTTCTCAAGTAACACTGATCTGACGGTGCAAGTTAGACAGAAATACTAATATCCCTATAACGGGTTTTCAAAGACTGTAATGATAAATACTGGACCTTGGAGCCAGCACTTAATTTCTTCTAGAAACTCTATATAATTTGCTGCCTGGTGGCGTGAATATTAACAATCATTTCCCGACTAGATTATCTCTTGTGGACAAATCTGTGGTGTGACTAAAGTGAATCCTATACTGAGGGAAGGCACCGACCTGACATTCATCATTTTTTAGAAACCTACGCTATTGACACTGTGCTCTGCTAACTCCCGCGCCTGGAATAATTGTTAGGTGACTTAATCAGACATTTGAACAAATTTGCATACCCAAGTAGTCGTTCCCGGAGACTCCAAGTTAAATACGTCTTTTGGAACTGGGGACTTCTTGGCAGAAGACTGCATTTTTTGAGTCTGTGTGAAAATCTAAAATCAATGTGTTCCAAGAGGCAGCAAGCAAAGTCGTGAGTACCAGTGTGAGAAGCCATGGCGGAATGAATGAGTGTACGCTGGTTTGAGTGATATTTTTCACTATTTTATCTTTGACACCCTGTTGCTGTCCTATTTGTTTTTTTCAATCTGCATAATTTGTTGCTAAGGCTAGAGTTCTTGTGTTTTGTCTTAGGTTAAATCAGATTTTTTTCAAACTCTGTGCATATAATTACGAGATAAAACAAAGAAAAACTCTTAGACTCAAACCCTATGTATCTGTGACTCAGGCGCCATCATCTGTTCTCTTAACGGGGCCGGGCTAAACCTAGAGTTAACACTATAACGGGGCTATCATCCTTGCAACATTTCCTTGATTTTTTATGACTATGTGTATATGTATTTTCCTTGATGTACTTTCTTTGATGTTGTGAGCCGATTTTTCCTGATAATAAAATCGCTCTTGAACTTAATAATCGTGTTTGGTCAGCTCGTTCTAGATAATATATATATCATTGTTATAGTTTTCCCACGTCTGTGTGTTTACCTGTCGTCACGTGTATGTGCGTGCCTGTGAGTGATAGAAATATACGTAATATGTATATTGGTGTAGTCTGTCTGACGCTGTAACAACTGTTGTAGAAGATAGGTGAGAGAGAGAAGAATTCTTTTCGCTTTCAGAGACAGCCACTATATCAAATCTATCATCTCACGTGTGTGGAAATTCTATTACCTTTCACAAACTCTCACTGAGTCTATCACCTATTCAAACCTATTCAGAAGGGACCAAACCTAGTCTTAATTCTCCTATCGGAAATCTACGACAGTGGCCCACTTTCAGATTTGCTTACCAAAGTAAATTTACGCTGCAAATTCATTCAGGTTAATTTAGGGCTGTTATAGTCCGTTCGGAAATTCGTGCCCACAGAAAGCGTCAATTTTCTCCAAAACTGTTTGTTGTATGGACATGAATTTTTGCAAGCAGTCTTAGATTTTCCATGCAGTTATTAATATAATTTTTGCCCTTACAAAACTCATGTCATGTTCGAATTTTCTTCTTTACGTTATATAAAAAACTCTTACTGTTGTCTGGGTTAATTTTTAGTAGTTTTACAGGAAAGGTACAAGATCCGTTCAAAAATATTTTTTTTTGGTTTGAATTAGTTACTCGCGTCTGTGTACAATAGGTGCGCACACGTGCGGACATGTAGTCACTACACTAATTCAAACAAAAAAAAATAAAATTTTTTGAACGGATTTTGTACCTTTTCTGTAAAACTACTAAAAATTAACCCAGACAGCAGTAAGAGTTTTTTATATAACGTAAAGAAGAAAATTCGAACATGACATGAGTTTTGTAAGGGCAAAAATTATATTAATAACTGCATGGAAAATCTAAGACTGCATGCAAAAATTCATGTCCATACAACACACAGTTTTGGAGAAAATTGACGCTTTCTGTGGGCACGAATTTCCGAACGGACTATACCACAATATATATGTAAATATATATATATATATATATATATTTACATATATATATATTTACATATATATATATATATATATATATATATATATATATATATATATATATATATATATATATATGTTGGGTATAACCATACAAGACAGATATACGAGATACGTTTTTGTTAGATAAATGTGATGATAATAAAAATAACATATTTGTGGTATTATTTATGTGCAATGAAATTATTTGTCACATAATTATGTATGTGAGACAAAGTGTGTGTGTACATAATGAAGCCATTTGTCGCCTCATGTTAGTGCCTCTTACGACATGCTTGATGGGGCAGTGGGCTCTTTCGTTCTTTGTTTCACCAGAGACCCCCCGGGGGAACCTTACCGTGCATGTTTTAGAATACATGTCGCTGTGATTGTCTTCGTATTTTCATTTAGAACTGGGATATCCACTCTTGAAACTATACAGAAAAGATCTAACAAAATGTCAGCTGCCATATCTTGCCCGTTTATCTCTGGTTATGTTCGACATAACTTTTGACGTCTGTTCATACTTTTCATTCATTTTATATTCTCTGCTATGTTACTAAATTAATTTAATTGATATATTTTCCTATGTCCCAGTCTTGACATATGGATGCGAGTCATGGGCAATGACTACAACCCACAAAAGCCAGATTCAAACCTCAGAAATGAGGTATCTGAGGAAGGTGGTTGAAGTAACAAGAAGAGACATGGTCCGCAACCAGACGATACGTCAAGGCCTAAAATCCCACCCGCTGCAGACCCAAATAGAACAGTCCCAACTAAGATGGTTTGGCCATGTCTGCAGAATGGGAGAAGATCGGCTACCACGACAAGCATGGGAAACAAAGAGCCAGGGATCCAGACCTCCAGGACGACCCAGAGTCCGCTGGGAGGACAATATTAGACAATCTTTGAAGGACCGAGGACTAGAATGGAACCAGGCCAGGAAGAAGACAGCCGATAGGATAGTCTGGCGCTCTCTCTTCCAAACCTCTACACCTCACGGTAGAAGAGGAACGACTAAGTAAGTAAGTAAAGATATATTTTCCTTGTTTAGCATTGTTATTTCTTAATTTAATTGCGTACTATTATTATTGTTATTATATTATTATTATTATTATTATTAGTAGTAGTAGTAGTAGTAGTAGTTTAACTAGGGCTGCTGAGCTTCTCGCTCTTTAGCAGCCAATACCAAGTTGAAGACTCCTTGGTATTATCTACACTGTAGATCTAGGCTTTGCCTGTGGCCTTTCTACCATTCCAAAACTTGTTGAGTTGAAGTCATGAGCTCCAGTTTCTTTAGCTTAGCTTGCATTTAAAGGATCGTCACATTTGGTCCCAAGTTAGGAGTAAGAAGTGTGTGGCATACTGTGCATTCCCCGCCATCCAAGGGGGTTTTCCAACTATGCAGAGCTAAAATACTGTACTATGGTTCTGGGCTCTCCCAAGGAATTGTCACGCACTGCATAGAGCCACTTCTCAGCTTCTTCTGCCTATCACTGGGTCCATAATGAGATCTTTCTGATTGTAGACAACCAAGTCAAAGCCAAAGAATCGCGCCTAGGATTCAAGTGACTTCTCCAAGCTTAGTGTGCAATGCTGGGTTCTCAACAAGTTTCACCACAGGGGGAATCCCTGGATTTGTGTGGATGATATTGAGAGTCAATGAGGATGTAATTAGCCTCACAGACAGAGGTTCACTTCCACGTACATGTGTTGTTGCACTGGGCGTAGCTGGTGGTCATATAAGGATGACTGTAGATAGTAGTAGTAGTAATAGTTGACCCCTTCAGTCATAACTGACTATGGGAATGCGCACCTGAGGTGACAGTTATAACTGACTATGGCAATGCGCCCCTGAGGTGACAGTTATAACTGACTATGGCAATGCGCCCATGAGGTGACAGATATAACTGACTATGGCAATGCGCCCCTGAGGTGACAGTTATAACTGACTATGGCAATGCGCCCCTGAGGTGACAGTTATAACTGACTATGGGAATACGCACCTGAGGTGACAGTTATAACTGACTATGGCAATGCGCCCCTGAGGTGACAGTTATAACTGACTATGGCAATGCGCCCCTGAGGTGACAGTTATAACTGACTATGGCAATGCACTCCTGAGGTGACAGTTATAACTGACTATGGGAATGCGCACCTGAGGTGACAGTTAAAACTGACTATGGCAATGCGCCCCTGAGGTGATAGACCTCAGCTGTTTTTTTTTTGGGTGCCTGGTCTCCCTTTCGGCCTGTTATTTTCTCTTCTGCTTGTTGTGAGAGCTTCTTTTTGCCCAATCAGAAGTGGCGCCGCAGGGAGCAGCGCTAATTGGTGCGATCAGCAGCTTCATCCTCCCAGGTTGATGGATTTATGTCAAGTGCCTTCATGCCTCTCTTGCTCACATCTTTGAACCTCAGCTGCGGTCGCACGACTGTTCTTTTGCCATCTGCCAGTTGTCCGTAGAAAATATCTTTGGGGATGTGATCATCTTCATGCGACTGATATAGCCAAGCGAGCGTAGTCTGCGTCGTCTAAGCTGTGCATACATGTTTTGAAAGGCAGCACGTGACAGCATGAGCCTACTTTCTTGAAAGCTTAGGTTGTCCATGTCTCGCTGCCATATAGAAGCATGCTCGCAGGCATTATATACTGCAGCTTTTGTCTTCATTGTGAGTTTGAAGTTTCCCCAAACACGCGGGCAACGATAGCTGCAGCTTTGCCTGTGCTAATGTCAATTACTGTTTCCAGAGACATATACATCTCTGTGTTATTAGTAGTATTTTTTGCTCGAGCCTGCTTTTCCTCTGTTATTTTCTCCCTGACGAAGGCCTTGTGGCTGCAACGTAGGTTTTTCCTGTCCTTTCTCCTTGTGAGACGCATTACTATTTGTTTTTTGTTTTTTTCCCATTCCACTGTTATTTTCTCCCAGCTATTCTACATTTCCCATATTTTTTTCCGGCTTGAGACTGCTGCTGATGAAGGGTGATTCCGAAACGCCGCGTGTTTCTAATGTTTTTGTTTTTTTTAATATGTAAACTGACTCCAGTACTACTTTTCATGTTTATTTAAATTGCCTGTTTATTGTGTGCTGGGTCACGTAAATATAACTCCTAAGTGCTGAGTGTGGCAGGTTTCAACACTCCGTGACCCATCATTGATGAAACAGACCACAACAGCTGCAGGCAGGAAAAGCCATCAAGGGTCGAGAACAGACTGCTTGACCAGGTGTCAAGGTGAAAGAGAAAAAAAAAACATCTGAAAATAGATGGGTTTTTGTATGGCCTGGCCAGGTCCGCCTCTGCGCCTGTGAGGATGATCATTCGTTTTATGCGTTAAGGCTTGGGTTCCCAACCTGAGTAAGCGTACCGCCAGAGGGTACTAGAAGCTTTTCAAAGGGGTACGAGGAACACTTGGGTACATAAATGTTTTCTTCTATAATACTATAACAGCTTATCTCTGTTGTTCATTATTCTCAGTCCTGTTCTCAGTCAAATGCAAAGCAAGAAGCAAGCTGGAGGCTGAACATTCCAGGCAACATTCCAGGCAACATTGCAGACAACGAAGAGGCAAATAATCTTGCTAAAGAAGGGAGAGTGCTGCAACAAAACGATATAAAGATAACTTATGAAATGGCTAAAACAACTATAAAAGCTATATTCAAGTCCAAATGGGACAGAACATCCAGGTCACATAAAAGATGATGCCTATCACCAGCTATCTAGGCGAGACCAGGTCATCATTTTCCGCTTACGCACTGGTCACAATAGGTTGAGGTACCATCTATATCACAAGTACAGGATTGGTCCAACAGATCTCTGCTCCTGTGGCACCAGCCTCATGACAGCCGAATATCTGCTCCAGTCCTGCCCAACTTACAGCAGTGAACGGAGTGGCATATGGCAACAACCCACTTCTCTCCACGAAAAACTGTTTGGAGATGTCAGGAACCTTGAGCTGACTACTGCCTTTATTAGAGTCATTAATGTAGAAGTATGAGGACGAACGGAGAAGACAAAGAAGAACATGATGTGCAGGTATCTCTTTTAAAAATACTGTACCAGGAATACAAGTTGTGGTTGACAAAATTAGAATTAAGGGTCTCTTTAATTTATTTGACTCTACTCTGATAAACATTTTACAACTGTATGATTTTAAACAAAATGCTGTTACAATTCGAATACAGTTTTCTTTCTGAAAAATCAATGCTTTTTTTCTTGTTTAGTGTATATGCTTGGTAAATTCTAGAATTTATTTCCTCTCAAGCTGAATAGGGCAGTACGTGAATGTTTAATACAAGCCAGTGGGGTACTAGCACTGACAAAAGCTGGGAACCTTTGCGATAAGGGCAGAAGTTCTGAAGAGAAGATTCGTCATAAGGTGCTGAATGGGGTCAACCGTGTGCATGGAAACTATCTGTGTTAACAAGACATGCTGGGGGAAAGTCTTCAAGGAAATTAATAAGCTATTGGGGATGATGTGCATCTGTTTTTCCTTCAATCTTACCGGTTGTTACGATATATTCCCTTACCTGTTGTTACGATATATTCCAGCTTTCCTCTTCTCATAACATGCCCTAAAAAAAATGGATTGCCTCTTTCTGACTTGTGATATTGCTTCCTTTGTGCATTGGCCTCATTCAGGACATCCTCATTACTTTTTTGGCTGTCCATGATATTTTTAACAACTTTATGATATTATATCCTGACACAGAATGGGTTAATTATAATTAACCTTCAACAAAGAACACAGGTCAGTTATAGTTATCATTCAACAAAGTATACAAGTCAATTATCATTCAACAAAGAACACAGGTAAGTTATAGTTATCATTCAACAAAGAATACAGGTCAGTTATAGTTATCATTCAATAAAGAACACAGGTCAATTATCATTCAACAAAGAATACAGGTCAAAGTTACTATTATCCTTCAATAAAGAAAGGTTATTTATAGCATTCTTTAACAAAGAACTTATGCTTGATAAAAGTAACCCTACCACTCTGAATGCATGTCCAAGTTATTATCATACTTTGTTTAAAAAAAAAAAAAATGCAAACAAACGAACAACAGTAATGTGTAATCAAACATACAGCTGGCCAGAGTTTACCAAAGTTTACAGCTGATTTCATTACTTGACTTCTTACGGAAAAGCAAGAACGAAAACGCAGAGGCAACACAGGAAAGCTATTTTAAGACAACAGTCTTCGGGGGCTTGGCCTGCATTTTGGAAAGAAAAAGGCCACTTCAGTAACAAAATTAAGTAAATGCTAGACACTCGTAGGATTCACAGGCCTGGAGTCTCCATTTTGATTTACTTATGTTTGTATATTCATGGCTGAAACCAGCTAATCTTATCAATGGCGTGGCTACAATGTAAGGGGCCCCCAGCCGCAAATTTAATGGGGGCCCTTCCTATATAATGGTCTCAGCAACTATACGGCAAATCTGTATAAAAATGTATCTACTTACATCATCATCATCAGCCTTCAGATCCCTAACGAACATATCATCATCAGCTGTCATCTCCACAACGAAGGACGGCTGTAATGGGTTTCCAACATCTTATGTCTCTTGTCTTGATGGTGCACTCCGATAAACTCTTTCCTGTCCATCTCTTGATGTTATCTTCCCACTTATAGCGCTGTCTTCTCTTGCATGTTAGCCTCCAACTCTGCCCTCCATTACGGTCTGCGGCAAAGAGTTATGTCTTTTTAAATGGTCAAAATGTTTTATTTTGATCTCTTCCATTGCGTCTCTTTTCATTCCTAGGTTATCTAGGACATCTTTATTTGTTTTCTTCTCTGTCCATGAGATTTGCCACATTCTTCTAAATATTCCCATCTCGAGAGCCATAGTTTTTTCTTCCACTTGATTGTTCTTTGTCCATGTTTCTACACCATACAGTAATGAAATATATATATACTTGTATATAACATTTGATGATTCTTAAGTTTAATTTGTGAGTTAACTCTTTAGATGCCAGTATTTGTCTCATGTGTTAACTCTTTAGATGCCAGTATTTGTCTCATGTGTTAACTCTTTAGATGCCAGTATTTGTCTCATGTGTTAACTCTTTAGATGCCAGTATTTGTCGCATGTTGCTGAATGTAGCTTTGGTCATTCCTATTCTCTTTTTGATTTCTATTTCATATCTGCAATCCTCTGTGCTATTATTGACCAAGATATGAGAAACTCTCTGCTATTATTGACCAAGATATGAGAAACTCTCTGCTATTATTGACCAAGATATTAGAAACTCTTGACTTATTCCAGGATTTTCCCATTTATTCTTATCTGTAATGTTGGCTTATCGTTTGTTTTGCTAATTATCATAGTTTTCGTTTTCTCAGTGTTAACCGAGCACTCACCCAAGATGTGTGCGTTTCCAGACACATGACTTGCGACGATATTCAGCACAGGAACAAGGAAAATTAAAAGGTTATATATAAAGGCGAGGTCCCTTCTGACTGCTACCATCCATCGTCCATTCGGTGATGGAATTCAGAAATTAAAGTTTAGTATTAGGCTGTATAGAGATAAGAACTCAGTCATGTCACATATATCTGTATATTACTAGATCTACGGTAAGTCAAAGTGATCAAATCATCTTGTGGGTAAGAAATACTTGCAGTTCTGCTGGGCATTGGGGTAGGTTTCCGGATTGCTTTGGTCGCAAAGATTAGAAAGTAGCTCTTTTACTCTGTGGTTCCAGAAAAAGAACTACTTTGTAATACTATCAATAGGATTCGGGAGCCGCGCTGGTGTACACCGTTGCGCTGCCGACTAGGTTTTCAAGGTTCAAGCCCGGGCGTCGGCATTTGAAGGAGTGTCGACGACCGGGATTTTGACTGAATAACCTGAACGGCTCCTGAGATAAACCCTCTGTGGATGGGAAGGAGTGAAGCTCCTGACCGGGTTGGAATGAAAGTCCTCAGATTCCCCAGCCTCGCAATGACATGTCATTGGGCCAAAGGGCTGAAAGCCCAAGTGCCGCTGGTTAAGGAAAAAAAAAAATCAATAGGATTCATCAATGTGCGTCCTATTCATCGCCAGCCTCTTCTTTAATTTCTTGTTCTACTGGCACTTACCGGGTTGTTGTCATCAGTTCCACATTGGAGATTTTGTCTTACCAAGTCAATCCTTCTATTCTACGCAAGGGACAATTGATAACCGTGTGTAGCTTTTTTTTAAATTTCATTCTCCACGTTTCACAGCCATTACCAAACGATGTCAACACGAAATCCGTTCCAAACACCCTCAGTTTTGACAAGGACACCGCGACATTATTCAGTTTTAACAACACACGAGAAATTTCTAAAAAACAAATTCGTTAAGAATGTAACTCCTTCGCGATTTAAACCGAATTTTGACAAATTTGCGATTACCGAGTAGCAGTAGACCTTTATGCCGAAGACATATCACATCGCCATTTTGATCGTTCTGTAGCCACTGTTAGTTACTATAAGGAATTCTGAAAACTGCTGGACTCACTCCAAGTGCAACTTGTCCCGACATTGTTCTTTCTAATTTGTGATAGGACTAGTGCCCCTTTATCATATAAGAGTTACACCAACTAAAATTTGGCCGCCATTTTCGGCTGTACCCGAATAGCAGGAAAATGGACCCAATCGCGAGTTTCAGACCTAATATGCATTTTCGTTTAGGTTAACTAATAATTTGAAATAAAATTAGATGCAAATACAGTAGCACATATTTGTACTATTCGTTGTATTTCAACTAACAAAATAAAAAGAAGAAAACTAGTTTACTTACCGTTTTATTGAACAGAATCAGTAGCGTGAATTTTTAACACATACTCCGTTGAATTTTAAATTCCGTTAGAATTTCACTATTTAGCAACAAATATTCCGTACGAATTGCAACACTTAGCAAAACATACTACCTTATAAAATAATATAATAAAAATAATAAAAATTAATTACAATTTTATTATAGTTTTATTATATAATTTTAATATATTAATATATATATATATATATATATATATATATATATATATATATATATATATATATATATATATATATATATATATATATATATATATATATATATATATACACATAAAATATGAGATCATAGACTACTCACTTACTGAAAAGATTAAACAAAACATAGAAGATAAGGAAGCCAAAATAGAGACAAATATAAAATTTCATTATTTTTTTTTTTTTTTCGTACGCCCGCTAATACTCGAGGCGAAATCTCAGGTTATTATTATTATTAATGTCTAACCTGACATTGATTTTACGTGAGTATCCCTTTATTTCTTGTACAGAGACAGGTGTCCCTCGCCGATTTCGGAGGTACCCATTGCAGCTGGGTCGGCTCAGGAGCCGCCAGTCCCTGGTCGACGATACTCCTTCAAATGTCCTCGCCAGGTCTCGAGTTAATCCAGTCCAAATCCCGGTCGACGAAAAATCCTCAAATGCCGTCGGCCGGGTTTGATCCTGGATCACCCGGTCGCCAGAGCGGTGTGGTAACCACTAGCGCTGCTCCCATTATATTATATAATTTTTATTATATAATTTTTTATAATTTTATATTTTATATATTACAATTACATAATTATAAAATAATATATATATATATATATATATATATATATATATATATATTTATATATTTATATATTTATATTTATATATATATTTATATTTATTTATATAGTTATATATTTATATATTTATATTTATAATATATTTATAAATCTAAATATATATAAATATAACCTTATAAATATAGAAGAGGTGTTAAGAATAGACAGTCGTAGGGAACTGCATAATATAGTCAAACAATATTTAATACGAACAAATGTTAATATATAGTGGCTGGGAATGTGAAGGTCTGATGCTGTTCTTACAATACATATGACTTTTAATAGGCGAAAGTCAATTAAATATCTGTTAAAGTCAGTTATATAACTGTAACCACCAGGTCTTTACACCCCTCCATTTTAATATTATTCTTGTTCAGAGTTTCTTCTTTATTTTTTTTTAAAATTTTTTGTTTGTTTGTTTATTTATTTAACGTAAAAGCATAATTGTGATTGTCCCTATTTACAATGATTTGACAAATGTGATGCCACTTTCTCTTATCGGCAGTTGTTCATATTATTTTGAATTGAAAACAATATATATCCTAATTATTACCCATCAGAGGTTGAACGGGATATTTATTTTCATTAATTAAAAAAAAAAAAAAATCTTACTCGATGCTTATTCTCGCTACTAGACCTAGTATTGTCCAGCCGAAAATGGCGTCTACGTCGTTCAGCCTCGTTTTCGATTCTGACATAGTTGGCGTAACTCTCTTTAGATCTAGGGGCACTAGATAGGACGTCATTCTCTTTAATTATAAGGTGGCGCTGTCGCTTCGAGATACTGTATTTGATCTTCAGACTGTCCTCATTTCTTTCATGTCTGTTGTGTAAACAATGTTCAATAATATGCATGGTAGGAGCACGTGAAGTCAGATATTTCCTTTGATCTTTCTTTCCATTGTTCGTTTCTTATGGAGCATTAGGAAACTACAGCAGTATCCCCCATTTAGGAAACCTGCACCATTGCACTTATGGACTCTTCCTGTGCCGGTATGTGCAGAAATTTGCTCCAGGATTGCCAATTTGGCTTCTTTGACACAACATTTCACAAATCTGCCTTTTTTATTAAATTGCATGGCGTCAAAAAATTTGTTTCGCTTTTTTTGCGTTTTTTTTTTTTTTTTTTAGCTTTTTAAAACACTTGGTTGGCGTCAAAAAAATTGTGTGGGCTTTTTATTTTGAGCACGCTAAAACTGCTTTTACTGAAAGAAGTATGCGTGTATTTAATTATATCAAAGAAATACAAAACATAACGAATGAAGCTAATATAAATTGCAACCCATTGTCTACGGTCGTATAGACGTCTAGGCCACCGTTTCAATCCCCTCACATAGTGTGACCTACTGATTATTAGCATTTTTTATTTCTGGTTGTGAACGGGGAGAGTATGTGTTTGTGGCAGTATAGCCACGAAAGCGACCAGAATCTGACAAACTGCATCGGTTTTACATCGAAAACCATGGTTAGTTGTAATAACTCAGCGTGGTCAAGACTGAAATATGTCTCCTTTCTGTATGCAGCTGACATGTATCTGCCATTGATAGGCTTTGTGAATTGAACACGCAGTTTTCACACTACCATCGCATATGGGATTTTAATTTTCAGAAATACTTCAAAGGTTCCGCTATAGTGAGTCGAGACGAAAATTTTATAAAGAATTGTCTATTGTTATGAACACAGCTACAGGTTCTAAACCTGCTCGATCTGCTCCTCTCCCATTTGAAAAAAACAATCATCTACTAGTTGTATAAGAATACATCATCTACTAGGTGGCTCGTAGAAGAAAAAATTATGTTTAATATTTTGATGAGCTGGGATGAGCTGAAGTCTTATTTCACTACTGCTGCGCTCGGATTTTAAAGGAAATTTTGTCACTCCAGAAAAACTTCCTGTGCTTTGTGTTTGGTACGCCTGTTGGACAAAAATTAGAAAGATTGAATGTTCTTTATCAGTAAATCAAAGCTGATCCACTCAGTCTATACCAAGAAATTTTCTTTCACCAGCGTAGTCTTCAGATGAGAATGTGTGATGTCAGTGGGCAGAAAAAAGCATTCATTAAGTTGATTTGGTGTTACGTTCTTAAAAGAATGGGATAGGTTCATACAGCAGAACATGTGCGTTGAGGTCCATCAAGAAATATAAAATGTTAAGGCAAAATGCTTGTCAATGCAAGAAGAATCTCTCAGTCAAGTTAGACTTAGACTTCCCCTCAGCTTGAGAGACTTTTCAAGTCCTGTCAAAACCGAGTTCTATGTTAATTTTGAAGAAGGCTTTAATGACCCATTTTCAGTTACCTTTTATACACATTGCAGAAAACAACATCATCACATTAGAAGAGCAATACAGAAAAAATAAACAACTTTTGTTGATTGGAGAGAAGAACCACAATATAAGAAAGATGGACTCCTTTTGATGAGCTGTTTTGGATTGGTGTACGGTACTCCAACATAAGGCATTTAAAGAGCTCACCGCATGTACACTTACATGTCTAATAACCCCAGTGAGTAATGCTGTAGTCGAGACGATATTCTCTCTTGTACCATCAGTTATGATAAAACAAGGAACAGAATGCAGCAGCATCTGCTCAACGCTAATGTAAGAATCACAGCCTAACTGTTCTTTTCTAATAAATGTTGTAAGGACTTCATTGCATCGTCAACAATTTTTAAACATCATACTTCTGACAAAGTATACTGAAGCACATTAAAAACGCACCACCTGTATAATCCAGTCCAGGAACAGAGTGTGAAATGTAAATATAAGTGTTTACAAGTTTACATATTTGGAATCTTTACTTATTTTCCTATGAATCCATGCTGGTCATTAATTTGTACATTTGATTGTTATGAAATTCATTTCATTCTGTGCAGGCAAGGGAGAAAACCAAAAATGCAACCAATAAAAAAATTCATTCACACTATCCTCAGTATCTGGTATGTCCACCGTGTGCTTGCAAAAAAGCTTGGCAGCGGCTCCGCATGGAACGCACAAGTCTCTGAAGGAAATTCCGGGGAATCAAGTCCCATTCACGTGTAAGAGCAGCTTCGAGCTGTTGCAGATTAGCTGGAGAACCTTGCCTGTAGACTCTGCGTCCAAGCTCGTCCCACAGATGTTCTACAGGGGACATGTCTGGTGATAGGGCAGGCCAATCAATCGTCACAATGTTCTGCTGCTGTAGATATTGCTGCGTAATGCATGGGGTGTACGCACATGCGTTATCCTGCTGGAGAAGCTGCAAGTCTGGATAATTTGTGAACGCAGGCGCAACCAATGCATCCAGAACCTCATCTCGATATGTCACAGCATTAACATTTCCACGGAAGACGTGAAGAGGCAAGCGGTGGTGAAAACTGAATTCTCCCCAAATGTGAATACTGCCACCTCCAAATCGGTTGTGCTGACGAACACAGCAATCTGCAAAGCGCTCTCCACACTGTCGCCAAATCCGCATACGTCCATCAGCAAAGGATATGTTGAATCTGCTCTCGTCTGTGAATAGGACAGCATTCCACTGCAGTCTAGTCTATCTGACATGTTGCTCTGCCCATTGCAGGCGCTGCTGACGACGTCTGTGAGTCAAGTTTGGCCCAACATAAGGTCGTCTTGTAGTAAGGCCTGTATCTCTGAGTCGTCGTATGACTGTCATTCAAGAGACTTGCCCACGTCTACCCACTATTGCTCTTGCTGTTTGACTTGCCGGGAGAGAACGATTCCTTAGGTGACTCAGCACAATATGACGATCTTGCGCAGGGGTAGTAACTCGTGGTTGGCCACTATCCCGGGCACTGCCAGTGGTTCCGTAACGTTCATTGAGACGTACAATAGTACAATAGTGCTTTGGTGGCAATTCATCCTTCTGGCAATGGCCCGCGAGCTCATTCCGGTCTCCAACATACCAATGGCTCGTTGGCGGTCGTTTTCAGAAAGTCGAGGCATTTCAAGCACATGTACTGGGTGTTTTGTCTCAACCGAGTATACTGCCACAACGCATACACATTTTCAGGGTCATAGCTGTTGGGAATCGTGTTGCACTTGTAACTTTCATTGTTTTTATGTAGTCTGTACACAAACCAGTGGGTTGAATCATGCACTTTCCATTTCAGCAGCCATTCGCTCTCTACCTCATTACAAACACGGGGAAAATCCATTCCCACACTTTTTTTTTTCCAGCTTCTCGGCATCAGTATATATAATAGTGGTGCGTTTTTAATGTGCTTCAGTATATATGGCGAAGGTTCCAGAGGGGATGTCATTAATGACCTTTATCTGGGGCGTTTTTTTTTTCTTTCTGTAATGTGAGCATGAATGATTTATTTAAATAGTTAAAAATTGTTGCCGTTTTTTTAAAGTGTTTGGCTTTTTTTCTGTGAAGGTGTTGTGTCGTTTTTCACAATTTTCGTCTGGCAACCCTGACTAAATTTACACGGTGGGTTTGCCAGTCTCGTGGACAGCCCCACCAGTCACTTTTACGACATTCCAGGCCGGAACATTGGTCCTATTTTTTTTGTGTCACCAGACGCCCCCGGGAACACATTAGGGGCAGTCAGATCTGTTCTTTCATGGGCTTCTGCTACTTCTATCTAAGTCTCATTACAGTACAAATAAATGGATATACTCCCTCCATTCTTCGTGACATCCCTTCTTTCCAATCTGCCATTCCATAAAAATAACCACCAGTCTATCACGCGACGAATACTCGTAAATATCACCATTACTATAACACCAAGTCCCACTATGGTCCCAGAATTCCCCGCTATAAGCAACTGACTAAACATTGGTCCAAGCGATCGATTGCCAGATGACTATTTCCGGATCTATCCGTCCCATAGAAAACACGCTGAAAATAAATGGTGATATGTGGAGAGGAGAGTTGATCTGTATTATTTCACGAATCATGTTCCAGAATGGTGGAGTAATCATTGTTATCTCAGAAAATGTATTTTGGAGGTTGACAGTAAATATCTAGGTCACTGGAGAGATTTATTCAAGGCGCTGCCCGTACCGTGCAATGTTACTCGTGCATCATTTTCTTTCTCTCATATCAGCGTTTCTCGCACTGTGTTCTGCGGAATCATAAATGTTTGATTTCGAGGAGTACAAAAAACTTTGGGAAACATTGTCACAACTAATCAGGGTTTCCAGTTTCTTTTTATTTTGGTATTTACGTCTATCATATGTTATGTAAACAGCAAGTAAGTCGTGAATATATATTGGATAGTAACACTGAGACAAAAATATGATAGTTAACACGACAGATGAAAAGCAAACTTTAAAGTTAGATTAAATGGAAGGATATTACAACAAGACAAAATGGCTAATAGCAAGGGCACATAACTACAAGACATGAACCTGGAGATTCATTGCAGCCGACCTTCGATGAGGATATAGCAGATGATACGATCAGACAAGGTTTTTTTTTTAAAACGAAACTTGGTTGTCTCACCGTGGGAGGCCTCAACAGTGTTCCTTGTTGACATACGTTGTACCCCTGTAGAAAAAATTGAATGTTGCTAGTGTTTGATCACGTGGCATGGCATCTTTGACCTCCTGATGCCTTTCTTGTGGCGGTCCAGGGGTGAAATTCTGCTTGTCACACTGTCGAAATCAAGGCTCTTACGCTAAATGGCGTTGTGACCGGTAACCGGTGACAGATTAGCGATAGTAGCTCAGTTCAGAAATACTCCATTGTTCAACGGAGCGTCCGCCAGTTCTCATGTCCCACAGGGGGTGACACTGACATAGAAGCGTAGTTAAAAACTTTGAATGTTCTCTGTCCGCTCCAATCAAGTTCCTTTATCTGCTTGGTTGACCACCAGAGCTGGGATCACATCCAATCTCGCTAGATGTATGCTTTAACACATCTTGATAGCGACGGTCATTTAAACTGCCACAGGCGGTTCTACTCAAAGCCAAGTTTGTCCTATGATAGGAAAAATCCACTAGAAAAAAAAAACAATTGTGTCAGACACGCTGCCTTACTGGGAAAAAAGTTAAAAAGGTTGTTTATTTAAATATTACTTTTATTTAAGATCAAACGCACTTTGTGCGTTTGTCGGATTTCAAATTTCTGACTATTAAAATTGTCACGGATTGCCTCCCCTTAGCTCTGCAGTAGTGGTCCAACAGTGGCCAACACTCAGGAGTATCTAATATGGGTCTTCAAAGGTGTCTACCTTCGCACAAAATTACTCTTGGCAGAGTTGTAGATAGAAGGATAATGACGCTCCTATCTCAAGGGATTGTTCCCAAGATGTTTTCAGAAGTCAAGAACAATGCTGCATAGGGCCGAGCACTATTAACTTATATCTGATCCGTTGCCTTTTCTGAAAAATTAAGCAATGGTTTTAGCCCGTTCAAGCCCCCAGCTGGATTAAATCCAGCAAAATTCATTTTAAGTATTTGCTCTATAGATGTAAATATATGTCTAGATGTATATATATTAAAGAGTCTTGCTCATAAGTATGCTTTCATACCTATAATAACTGAATAAACAATGATTGTTTTGTTTATAATAACATGTAACAAATTTAATAATCAATTAGTTTTAACAGGTTAAAATAACGATAAAACGATGGTGAATTTTTAGATGTATATAAAATTGTCTTCACTTAGACTTGGTTTGACGATATAAAAAAATTGTCCTTTTTCGGTTTCCTTAATAAACTGGTCTAAGTGAGTCTTGCAGCCGTGGTTTCGTCAATTCTTCTGTGATGAGGGCCCTTCTCCACAAACTCGTCCAATGTAGGCAGTTAGTGTTGATTCCCTGCTTTTAACTCACAACTAGTGACGTCGAAACTTTAGTCTTGCAGCTTCGTACCATGAACAGTCTGATGGCTTCGTTCCACGAACTTTAGACAAAATAAAAAGAGCAAATGCCTCTGTTAAGTACATTTGTGGGCTACAAATTAAAAGGCGCATAGTCTGGCTGTCCACCCACCAATGTTAGCCTCTCTGAATAATTAAATTCTTGAGTATACACAGCGTAACTCATGGAAGATGATTAGAAGTCACCAATATTCTTCAGGGTATTAAACTTGGAAAATACGTGCTTGGACAGCGTGAGTGCAATGATTTGCCTGAATTACAATTAACAAGGTACATATTTCTCACCAAATGATATTATATACTTTAGGCACATGTGATGTAATCATCACTGCTTCATTCGGATTCTGGGGTCACCTCTGCTGTCGGTTTTGTGTACGACTAGCAAGAAGCAATTACCAACGCTTGCTGTAGTGGTTTATGAATATACTATTTTCATATTTTGAGGTTGCCAGCCTCATATATAACCACTTAGCAAGTACAGACATGTTACACCTCACATTTTAAAAATATATGTTCACAACTTACCCCAAGATGGGATAAACAATCTCCTGACAAAGTTAGAATGGACACAGCAACTTGGGTTAGATGCTTTCGAATCACTTAGTCTGGGAAATTTTAGTATTCCTCTTATGATAGGTGATCTGATTTCTTAGGTCTCCTGTCTTTGTATTTAAAAATGCGGGTTTACTTTTAAGTTTCAAAGTTGCTCAAATACTCTGTCCTGGTCCTTTAAGTTTCCAGTCTTTGTATTTAAAATTGCGGGTTTACTTTTAAGTTTCACAGTTGCCCAAATACTTCGATCTGTCACTTATAATTTTGGAATTCTTAGTCCGATGTTTCTCGGGCTCCTGGGAGATGCTAATTTGATGTTGCGATGCAGTCTGATTTGTGTCTGATTTCGCTAGATTATATTTCCAATTTCTGAGGTCAGGTCCCAGATTGTACTTTCAGACCAACTTGCCAATGAAAGTTAAAGTCTATTCCGGGGCTCAAATTAAGCCAATGGTAAGCTCTTCAGAACTATATGGGTCGGGGTGTTAAATCATAATATCCCCGGCATGTTTTAAAATATCAAATTTTAAAATTCCAACTCGTGACCTCTTTCTAATAAGGCAGTAGTACCTCCGATTGCATCTTTATGCAAACTCAAAAACAAATCTGTGAACTTATTTCCTGTCTAGATGCTTTCCCACAATATTGTCTCCCCAGACAGATTATCGGTAATAATGGTACAAAGATGGCACAGCGGAAACGATTACGGATATCACCTGTGTTTGCGTATATCCCCCAGACGGATTTCTCGGACAGACAATATGGCTTCCTTTTCATCGATCGTGCGCTACCATCTTGTGTCAATAAAGATTGACTCCATCAAAGGTGGCTAGACGACTTACGTCATAAAAGTATTAACCGCTGACCTGTCTAATTAGCATTCGACGATTCTTACTTACTTACTTAGTCGTTCCCCTTCTACCGTGAGGTGTAGAGGTTTGGAAGAGAGAGCGCCAGACCATTCTATCAGCTGTCTTCTTCCTGGCCTGGTTCCATTCTAGTCCTCGGTCCTTCAAAGATTGTCTAATGTTGTCCTCCCAGCGGACTCTGGGTCGTCCTGGAGGTCTGGATCCCTGGCTCTTTGTATCCCATGCTTGTCGTGGTAGCCGATCTTCTCCCATTCTGCAGACATGGCCAAACCATCTTAGTTGGGACTGTTCTATTTGGGTCTGCAGCGGATGGGATTTTACTCCTTGACGGATCGTCTGGTTGCGGACCATGTCTCTTCTTGTTACTTCAACCACTTTCCTCAGATACCTCATTTCTGAGGTTTGGATCTGGCTTTTGTGGGTTGTAGTCATTGCCCACGACTCGCATCCATATGTCAAGACTGGGACATAGGTGGAGCGGTATACAGCCATCTTCGTTTTCTTACCAACCTCTTTCTTGCTGAGGAATCTACGATTTATGGCCTGAAAAAGTCTCCCAGCCGCTGCTTTTCGAGTGGCCAACTCTTCTTTGATCCTCCCTTTCGGTCTATAATAGCTCCGAGATATTTAAAGTGGTCGACCTGCTCCAGGACCTGTTCTCCCAACTTAATCTGATGTCTTCTTTCTTCTCGTGATATCACCATGGATTTTGTTTTAGAGCTGCTTATGACCATCCCTCTCTTCTCCAGCTCTTCCTTCCAGACTTGCAGGTTGGATTGGAGATGTGCCTCTGATTTAGCAATCAGGGCAACATCATCAGCAAATGCCAGCTCCGAAATATAGACCTGTCTCATCTTCCAGTACCCTACTGAATACTTTCTTGTTCTCTCCTTACATGCCTTGATGACATCGTCCATAAGGAGTATGAAGAGGTAAGGTGATAGGATATCACCTTGTCTTACACCAGTGGTGGTCCTGAACTCTTCTGACTTATGGTTTGCTGTCCTCAAATAATTTCTGCAAGACTTGTAGAAGCTCTGTATAGCATGAATCAGAGGTGCTGGAATATTCTTCCTTGCCAAACAGTCCCAAAGTTTGCTCCAGGGGACCCTGTCAAACGCCTTTTCCAGATCTATGAAACAAAGATGGATCTCACTCTTATACTCAAGGGCCTTTTCACTCAGCTGTCTGAGTGTGAAGATTAGGTCTTGAGTACTTCGGTTTGCTCGGAATCCGCACTGGACCTCATCCAATTGTGGCTCAGCTAGGCGTCGGAGTCTCTGCTCTAGGATTCTAGAGTAGATTTTACCAGGGACACTGAGAAGGGATATGCCTCTAGGTTTCCACATTGTCGATTGTCACCCTTTTTGAAAATTGGTGTTATGATGGCAATCTCCCAATCCTTTGGTATGGTCTTGTTGCACCATGCTGCCTGTAGGACCTTTAAGAGTAATAGGTCGCCTGATGCTCCCGTGTACTTAACCATTTCTGGTGTTATACCATCATGCCCTGCTGCTTTGCCCATCTTGATTTTCTCTAGTGCTGCCCTCAGTTCTTCCATCTTTATGTCATCTTCACCATCATTGGTTTTCTCTTCTGTGCTAGTGGTTATCATTTCTGATGCTTCACCATCCTCACCATCCAGGAGTTCTGAGAAATATTCTTTCCATCTTTCCATTACTTCCTTCGGGGCAGTAAGCAATTTGCCTTGCTTGTCCTTTATAAATTTCAGAGGGCATTGTTTTTCTTTCCTCATGTTCTTTAGGGTCTTATAGAACAATTTCTGATTTTCTTGTGCATCTTTTTCTAGCTTTTCTCCAAATTCTTCCCAGGACTTCTGTTTTGCTGCTAGCACTTTGTTCTTTGCTTCTGTTCTGAGTGTCACATATTCTCTATATTTTTCCATTTGTCCTGTTGTGTTTTTAGCTCCTAAGTATTGTTTCCATGCCATTTTCTTCTCTCTTATTTTCTCTTTGACTTCCTCTGTCCACCAAGGTATCCTCTTTCTCTGGTTCCCAAGTCGGACTTCACCGCATGCTTCTGCAGCAGCTGTCTTTATGATATCCTTGAATTTATTCCAGAGGGTTTCCAAGTCATCAGGTCGTTCTTCTGTGCTGCTCACTGCTGTAGCAATAAGCCCCTGATATCTGGTCTTAATTTCTGGCTCTCTCAGCTTGTAGGTCCTAATGCTCATTTCTCCTGCTCGTTTACTTGGTTTCTTGCGTGATGTTGGGCAGTTCCTAGGCTGAGCAACTCTTTCAGTTGTTCGTTTCATTGTTAGCAGGTAGTGATCACTTCCAATCTCTGGCCCCCTCCAGACTCTTGCATCTCGGACATATCTGAATGAGCTTCTCCGAACAATGGCATAGTCGATCACTGACTTCTCATTCTTGGTTGGTTCACATCTAGTGTATGCATGTATGCGCTTATGGGGGAACTTTGTGTTTGTAATGATCAGATTCTGCTCACTGCAGAATCTAAGGAGTCGCTTTCCATTGTCATTGAGAGTATCTTCTCCATATCTTCCGATAACTCCACCCCATCTAGCATGGTCATTTCCAACTCTGGCATTAAAATCTCCGAGCATAATAACTTCATCTAGGCAGTCATCCACTGTCCTTTGAAGCAGCTCGAAGTATTCCTCCTTGACCTCTGCTCTCTCATCCTCATTTGGCCCATACACTATGACCAGGTTGACTATGGTTTCTCCTTCTTTTAGTTTTACAACCATAATGCGCTCCGAGACAAAGTTCCATCCCTTGATACTATCTTTTTGATTTTGGGCCACAATGCAACCCACGCCCCCTTTAGCTCTTTCAGATATGGGTACACCACTGTAGAGCAACGTGTTGCCATCGAGATCCATGACTCCTTGTCCTTTTTTCTTCGTTTCCGTTATAGCCAGGATTTCTAGTTTTGCTTTCCTCATCTCTTCCACCAGCTCCTCTTCCTTCCCATTTATACTTCTTGTGTTCCACGTTCCATAAGTCGTAGTCCGTAGTCCGTTCCAGTTCGTCGCCTTTAGAATCAGTCCGGTTTTCTCTCTTGTAGTTCGCGTAATCATGATTTAAAGCAAACAGGTGATTGGCCTGTTGTGCCTTTGCATGGAGGAGGGGCTGCCTCCTTACGGCCTCCATGCAGGCCGCCATCCTCCTTTTTCATCCGGGCTTGGAACCGGCATAGGCGGAGTTGCCTTCGACGATTCACAGTAAACAAGTCTGGGAGCGGCTCAGAGCAAAAAATATAAGAACATAAAATATGTCAAATAATAGGACGATGAAGGAGAGAGAGAAGGGCGCAAAAGTACATGCACAAAACGGTTTGTAACACAAATCTCTTTGTTTCGCACATCGTAGAGAAATGAAACTTTGCGCGCAGCTCCATTTCTTGGTACATTTTATTCTACCAAGTTGTCACCGACAGTAGCCCTGCCGATTTTTATATATTTATTAATACCATGTTTTAAAAAAAGTAGTAAGTTGTTTTACTAAAGTTGGAAAAATAATGAACCTAAAATATGAATTGTTCTTCGTATTTGAACGGGCGGGCGTTGGATGGTGAATGATGATGTGCTGATCAAATGAGTGTGTTTCTTCAAACAACTAGTTCAGAAAGTCTTTTGGTGTAAACACAGCTCTTGTGATAACCAACTTTCTTGTGAAATTTACGTTAGATATTTAAATTGATTAAAGCATATTTTGTTAACAGATTAATTTCACTTCACTGAGGAGACAACTGTTCTGAACAACTAAAAATAGCCCCTTCAATCATAGCTGACTATGGGAATGCGCCCCTGATGTGACAACCTTCAGCTGCTTTTTTTAATGGTTTTCCTGCCGACGTTTTCTCCTCTCCTCTGCATGTCGTGAGAGCTTCTTTTCGTCCAGTCTGAAGTGGTGCTGTAGAGACCATCGGTAGCTTCATTCTCCCAAGTAGCTTGATTTATGCATAGATCTGGAAAAGGCGTTTGACAGGGTCCCCTGGAGCAAACTTTGGGACTGTTTAGCAAGGAAGAACATTCCAGCACCTCTGATTCATGCTATACAGAGCTTCTACAAGTCTTGCAGAAATTATTTGAGGACAGCAAACCATAAGTCAGAAGAGTTCAGGACCACGACTGGTGTAAGACAAGGTGATATCCTGTCACCTTATCTTTTTATACTCCTCATGGACGATGTTATCAAGGCATGTAAGGAGAGAACAAGAAAGTATTCAGTGGGGTACTGGAAGATGAGACAGGTCTGTATTTCACAGCTGGCATTTGCTGATGATGTTGCCCTGATTGCTAAATCAGAGGTACATCTCCAATCCAACCTGCAAGTCTGGAAGGAAGAGCTGGAGAAGAGAGGGATGGTCATAAGCAGCTCTAAAACAAAATCCATGGTGATATCACGAGAAGAAAGTAGACATCAGATTAAGCGGGGAGAACAGGTCCTGGAGCAGGTCGACCACTTTAAATATCTCGGAGCTATTATAGACCGAAAGGGAGGTATCAAAGAAGAGTTGGCCACTCGAAAAGCAGCAGCTGAGATACTTTTTCAGGTTATAAATCGAGGATTCATCAGCAAGAGAGAGGTTGGTAAGAAAACGAAGATGGCTGTATACCGCTCCACCTATGTCCCAGTCTTGACATATGGTTGCGAGTCACGGGCAATGACTACAACCCACAAAAGCCAGATCCAAACCTCAGAAATGAGGTATCTGAGGAAGGTGGTCTAAGTAACAAGAAAAGACATGGTCCGCAACCAGACGATACGCCAAGACCTAAAATCCCACCCCCTGCAGACCCAAGTAGAACAGTCCCAACTAAGATGGTTTGGCCATGTCTGCAGAATGGGAGAAGATCGGCTACCACGACAAGCATGGGAAACAAAGAGCCAGGGATCCAGACCCCCAGGACGACCCAGAGTCCGCTGGGAGGACAACATAAGACAATCTTTGAAGGACCGAGGACTAGAATGGAACGAGGCCAGGAGGAAGACAGCCAATAGGATAGTCTGGAGCTCTCTCTTCCAAACCTCTACACCTCACGGTAGAAGGGGAACGACTAAGTAAGTAAGTAAGCTTGATTTATGTCCAGTGCCTTTATGTCTCTCTTACACACATCTTTGAACCTCAGCTACGGTCACCCATCTGTTCTTTTACCATCTGCCAGTTGTCCGTAGAAGATATCTTTTGGAATGCGACCATCTTCCATGCAGCGGACATGGCCAAGCCAGCGTAGACTGCGATGTCTAAGCAGTTTATACATGCTTTGAAGGCCAGCACGTGACAACACCTCGACATTTGTCACTTTGTCGTTCTACGAAATACCGAGGATGTGGTGTAGACACCATAGAGTCTTCTTTTTTGCTTTATACACCGCAGCTTTGGTCTTCATTGTGAGTTTGAACAATTAACATTCATGGGAAAAAATCTGTTTTAGGAATCCAAGTTTATTGTGGTTACCAAATGAGTTTAAAAAAAAAAAAAGAAAAATGGTCCATACATTCTACTGCACAGAGCAAAAGTGGATGCCAATTACCTTTAATTCGTTCTTTCGTTCACAAATTTTATATTAGTTTATATTAATACAATGTTTTATGAATATTTACTATGAAATGTTATAGCTTCAACTTTTATTTTAAATATATAACTACTTCATTGCTTCCCGTCTTTCTCTCTTTTTCTCTCTCTTACTTTGTCTCTGTATTGTATGTGTATGGGTGGGTTACATTAGCGAATGCAATGCAATTATTATTTACCTGTCTACATAACTACCTACTTGCCTGTCTGTCTATGCGGCTGTCGGGTTGAATGTTTGTCTGTCGTTCGGTCTCTCAATCAATCATTCTGCCTTCTAGCCTGTCTCACCGTGTATTGTCTGTTTGTCTTTCTTGTCTGTCTATATTTACATTTAAATTTGAGCCAATTTGTGCCATTATAGATCTAATTATATACCTCAAACTATCTATATTTCTTTGTAACTAGGTGAAAATATTCCGCATATTTATATAACACTTAAGACACATTATATTCAAAGTCAGACAAATGTTTCACTTCCGAAGTATCTTTACGTGAATGTAGACCGGGGTTTTATCTTCCTTGCGAGATTCCGTACAATTATATGTATACTGTTACATTCTAAACACCCGTCAAATGTATTGCTAACAAAGCCACTGTCAGATTTCTGTTTTCGTTTCTGCTGGTTGCCGCACTCGATCATATTTGTTAAGTACCCGTATAGACAGTCAACTGTTCATAACAAGTTTGGCGTGTCACAGTTTGTTGTCAAGTTGTGTCTCTGTCAAATCTCGAACGAATATATTCCGGTTTGTTGCCAGTTTGAGATGTACTGCTGTAATTGTATTCTTCAGAAAGTTTGGAAAGGTGTCGCTTTCTGTATTCTTGTTTCCATTTCAGAGCTTTGTGGTACATAGGCCTTCAACCAGGTCTTTTTAAACGGTTAGGCCCTAGGCCTGTTGTCCTAGTTCTATTTATGTTTTTCTTGTTGTTAGTATCATTCTGTGAATATCGTTTCACATGTTTGTTTTACCCGACAATTATAATCTTAAATTCACATGTCAAGGCAGAGAACAACTACAACAATAACACTTTTGTCAATGAATGCTTGCGTAGAATAGAAGAAATGAAATGGTGTGACAAGATCCACAATGTGGAACTGATGGAAAGAACCTGACAAATACACCTGGATCAAGAGGTGAAAAAAAGACGTTGGCACACACTGATGATAACATTACATTCATTCATTCATAACCCTCCACTCCCAAAGGAGCATAGGCCTTCAACAAACACATGCCAAGTCCTCCTGTCCCGTGCCATCATCTCAAGTTCTTTCCATGTTCTCCTCATCATTTTCACCTCTGTTTCCAACTCTCTTCTCCATGTACTTCTTGGTCTTCCTCTGCCTCTCTTGCCCTGGGGGTTCCAGAACAAGGACTGCCTTGTAATGCTATCAACAGGTTTCCTCAGTGTGTGTCCTATCCATCGCCATCGTCTTCTTCTCATCTCTTGTTCCACTGGCACTTGTCTAGTTCTTGTCATCAGTTCCACGTTGGTAACCTTGTCATACCATTTTAATCCCTCTATTCTACGCAAGCACCCATTTATGAAAGTCTGTAGCTTTTTGGTTGTTGTCTTTGTTGTTCTCCATGTCTCCGAGCCATACAATAGGACTGACTTCACATTTGAGTTGAAGATTCTTATTTTCGTGTTGGATCCAATTTCTCTTGATCTCCATATATTTCCCAATGCAATGAAAGCTCCTCTTGCCTTTTGTATTCTTATTTTGATATCGCTGTCTGTCCCTCCAACTTTGTCTATATTACTGCCAAGATATGTGTATGATTCAACATCTTGAATGATGATAACATTACAAGGCAGCCCTTATTCTGGAACCTACCGAGGATGAGAATTATGGTTAAAAACACACGGAGAAAGATATTAGAAGCTGACGTAAAAGGGATGAAGGAAACAGAAAGACCTTGAACGGATGGAACAGACCAGGAAGATTTGTCGTGACCTTGTTGAAGGCCTATACTCCGCAGAGAAAGATGAATGGAAATGATGATGATGACGTCACACTAGACTAATTACAGTGTAATTATGTTGTTGAATGTTAACTGTGGTCCCATAGCAGATACTGCCGTAGGGGAGTTGCGGATTGAGACTTCACTATACTAGGTCCAGCATCAAGAGGTGGGGTGACCATTTCCCTTCCTCGCTGCCTTTTCCTTCCATAAATTTAGAGCAAAGTCAAGTACTCATTTTTTACAGGCTGCGTAAGCTGCCGCGTGTCCATACCGTGAATCAAAACCTGAACCTTTGCCGGGAAAGACCAGCTCTCTAACTACTCTGCCAGTCGGACGCTCATGTTGTTCAAGCATAACACATTATTAGAGAATGGGATCTGGGAACAGTAGATAATAAAACACACAAAAAGACATAGTGAGAATCATAAAGATCAAAATGTATGTTAAAATAGCTGCATTGAAGGAATACATTGACAAAGAATCATGTGACTTGGAAAACATATCAGGCTGAACTTCCATCAGTTAGCAAATAGGTCACATAACGCAACGTTGGAAGTAGCTAAAAGTCCAGGAAAACCGAAGAGAAGTTGGATAGAGGGGATGGCAACAAACTGAAGTGTAAAAGTTGCAGAATACCAAGCAAGTATATATGTTTGTCGCACATATTAAAGCCTCCTCGAGCGGCCTCTATACTTTTTCTAGAACGTAAAGAAGCCTTTATTGCCATCTTCCTTTTCATTCCTCGTGGAACATTGAACCGCCACTGCAGGTGGCCACCCTTCCACGCAGCCTGACTACAGTATTCATGTGCTCTCGCAACAGTGGATTCTGTAGCGGTTTGTGTTACATAATTATGCTGCAAGCCGCCATGCATGTCCTGTTAATCGTTACTTACGACTTGCCTGGGGTATCAGTAGGCTTATTCCTCTATAGTCTTTTCGGAAACTTCTGGCCGCTACACGGAGCAACAGGAAAAAGTACATTCTCACAAATACATGTGACTGTTATGTTCATGTAAGAAAAGTAATATCGCTAATATATTCACTCAACTGTAATTATATAACAAAAGTATTAACTGAACTTTATTAATGTAACCAAAATAATTTCATTTACATATTCACTCGGTTTACTCATGTAACGAAAAAAATGTCAAGAATATATCCACTCAATTTATTCATGTAACAAAAATAATATCGCTAATATGTTCACTCAATTTATTCAGTAACAAAAGTAATATCGCTAATATGTTCACTCAATTTATTCATGTAACAAAAGTAATATCGCTAATATAGTCACTCAACTTTTTTTCATATAACAAAAGTAATATCTTGAACATATTCACCCAACTTTATTCATATAATAAAAGTCAGTGCGCCATTGCCACGGGGCTACATATCTGCAAGAATAGCATTCTCACATCCGGTTTGGTAATATGAAAGCTGTCATGTTTATCCAACCCTTATTGGTTCAAATGCTTTGAGACGTTGTGATAAAACATTACACCCCAAATGTTTCCCTTGCTGGCTTGATCGAGGGAATATAATGCTTTGAGACGTTGTGATAAAACATTACACCCCAAATGATGTTTCCCTTGCTGGCTTGATCGAGGGAATATCTATATCAAGATTTGGATGATTCCCTGATAGGTTTAATATTTTTAGAAGTAAATGTGAAAATATTTAGGTAAGTCACCGCTACCTGCGGACGATATACATAATCCCGCCATCATAACTTCTGCTATCGTAACAGCTTTCAGTTTTCGCGCTAAACAAGACGAATCTTGTAACAGCGTGGCGAAACATTTTAACTTTGGCTATAAGATTGAGAGTTTTATTTGTTTAACCTTGACTTTGATGGTTTTAAATGGATATACGTCTTAGTTCCTGTGTTTTGTGTATTTTTAACGCGGTTTTTTTTTCTCTTCTGTGAAGACACTTCTTGGTGTAAAATTGTCGATGTCGTGATGTTTTATTAATTGAAATATTTCTGTATGCTTTCTTCTTGCACAGTTTTCTTGTGATCAACCGCTCCACGCAAACATTAAACGCAGATACTTCTTGACTTAACAAAACTTAACAAATACAAACGAAAATTTATATTATCTGTTTAATTCGTTTCTCTACTGGTCTCTTTCACTTAGCGAAAAGTAATGAAAACATTTTAAAAATTGAGCCTTTGCACACAAACATAGATCACGCAGCAAAATATTGTGTACAAACTATTTTAGTGAGAGACGACGCACTAACATACATCACATGAAGTTAGGAAAACACTGCTTTAGGGGTAACTTTCGCTCACTGGCAAGCATTGTATCAGGGAAAGTTGCGAAAACAATGTTTTAGGGAGAACCTTCGTGCATCGACACATATGAAATAAGGGAAAATTATGAAAACACTGTTTTAGAGAGCCTTCGTGCACTGGCACACATCAAATAAGGGACAGTTGTGAAAACACTTTTACAGAGAGAGCACGTGAGAGATATAGGAATATTTAATACGATTCTTGCAAAAGAATCGATGTGGCCATCTACTTTCTGTTTCTCTTACTTTACTTATACATTTGTATCACCATCACTATAATCATTCTTATCCTAAAGATATAACAATTATCGTTCAAACTATCGTCATCATTTTCACAAATATCATTATCAACATCATAACATTCAAATTCGATCGTCTTCGTCTTGGCCATTATCTCTGGCTGACAAGCAATCACTGACCATCACGCCTAATGGCGTCTTCTAGGACAGTAACTAAATCTCTTCATTGTGCTTGGTCTGTGCCATCCTTCTTGCGATGCTTCAGCTGTGGTTCATGATTTTCGACTCGGCCTGTATAGTTCTCCACCAGGTTGTTTTTGGTCTGCCTCTCTTTTGTCTCCGATCTGTGTCCATACCATAGCAGTTCTTGTGGTTGTGTCGCGGTCTCTGATGATGATGATGTGGCCAACCTAATTCCAGTGCCTACCTATTACGATGGCATCTATTATATTTTTGATCGCTCAGTTTGAACATTAATAATGTTAATCGATATCATCGTAATTAACCAATATCATGTTGTGTGGGTAAACCATTTATTGGTCTCACTGATCTTGTCATTGTCATTAACCAATATCATGTTGTGTGGGTAAACTACTGATCGTGCACACCTTGCTGGCATAGTACTGTTGATAGTATTATAGCGTGGTTTTTCCTACCACGCCACTTCGTATATTACTAATTCGTGAAGGTTTTGTGGCACACCATGTGGACAAAAAGGTAATCACATAATGTGAAATATGCGAGGTGGAGCATCAAGTTAGAGTAATTGCTCATGTACTCAAATAACAGCATGACATTATTTACTAAATTAAAAATGAACGTTATATATATATATACATACACACACACACACAGTAGAACCTCTATATTCGGAATTAATTGGTTCCTGAGAGTGTTCTGAATATTGAATTTTCTCTATATTGGATCAATTTTTTGCATAGGAAATAATGTAAATTGGATTAATTCGTTTCAGACCCCGAAAGTTACTCTTCACAAACCATTTTTAAGTCAGAATATTGGTTAATTAAATTTGTAAAATAACGTGTACAAGCAAAAAATCACACATGAACACTGTAACAACATTAATAATGAAATATTGTACAAATAAAAATGAAAATTTAGGATGAACCTTACCTTTACCGAAGAGTCATAATGGTGTGGAGGAAGTGATGTGGAGGAGGGAGATTATTGTTTGGAAGGGGAGTCACCTTCCATAAAAAAACATCAGGTAACTGCCCTTCGGATGTTGTGGCTCTTTTCTGCCTCTTTGCTGGGGTAAAGAACTTGCCGAGTGTTGACTGTTTCTCCGTACTTTTCAAATTTTTTTGAAATGTGTAATCACATTGTCATCATACATATTGTTGCTTCTATTCACTACAGCAATGTTAGGGTCCCATTTCTCCACTATGTTCTGTGTTTTACCCCAATGAAAAAGCAATTCATTAATCTCCCCAGTGGAAACCTTGGCTCCCTTGTCATCATCATCTGAAGAAGAAAGTATCTCGGCTACAGTTTTTGCTTGCTGCTCCTTGTACAAGGCTTGCAGGTTTTCTGTAGTGAGCTCCTGCCTGTGATCCTCCAACAACTCTTCTACGTCTTCATTGTTCATCTCCAATCCCAAGTGAGTGCCTATTTGCACAGTTTCATCAACCACACCCTCGGACTCTAAACCCTCGAAGTCTCTGCCTTCCACACAATCTGGCCACAATTTCTTCCAGGCAGAGTTCAGTGTTTGTGGTGAAGTGGGATGTTATAAATATTTATAGAGGACTTAGTGTACTGACTGAGATCAGCTGTGAAGGTATCTATATCTAATAAGAGTAGTGTATTATAGATAACCTTACTTGCTGCCACATATATATATATATCTCAGTCAGAATTATTCTGGAATAGTGTGATGACTACGTTGTATGTCTAGGGTATGTGTATGATGAAGTGTAAGTCATAACAACAACAGACAGATAAACAATTTAATTTATTCCACCACACTTGACAACACTGTGACACTCACATACATAAAACACTCTACAAGGATATCTTAAAGGAGTCACTGATAACTTTTCAAATAACAATATGTATTCATTTCTGTCATGAATGAATATGTGTCCTGATTCCAATACAAAGGAAACCAGGAATCACAATCAATTTTAATTACAAGTTATATGTACAGAATTTATCAATATGAATATTGTAGTGACATATATTATTAAAAGTATCCTATGTGTATCAGTTGTGTAGTAGTAATATGAGGTAATACTGGTTTTGTTTTGTTCAAGCTCTGTTGGTATTTGTCATCATGACTTCAATAGTTTGTCTTTATTGGAACTAGTATTGGAGATGTTCTCAGTTCCTGATATTAAAACAATTTACTTCCCCTCTTAAGTTTATGTTACAATGTTATTTTAAGATGGGGGTACATAATTTTGAGCTCAGCTGGCCACATCAGCTTATCTTGCGTGATGGCGGCAGGAAAGGACTCCTCTGCTCGATTTCTCCCCTGTGCTCTGGAGACACCTCACTGATAGCTAAATGGACCAAGGAGTATGCTGTCCGACTCTGGATTCAGCAAAGCTCTGACCAGGTGCTGCTCAATACCATCAAGACCACGGTCCCACAATTCATAGAATAAAACACAGATACGTTGACTAGCAATGAATTCTGGCACAATTACTGGCACAAATTCCCATCTGCTTATGTTCCAGGCTTTTATTTAGCAAAAATATGAGCTGGCTTCAACGCACTGTTGCTTTATCAAGCTTATTTGAACTAGTGGTCTCGAACTAACGCTCCTAAGTGATTATATCAGCGAGTATGGCCAATGGAGCCACGTTTCGACAAGTGTTTGAAAAAATGTTACCTTCCTACGTCTCCCCTAACAACCAAAGATAGTATTTATAGTCCGACCAATCGTGTTTAGTCTTATATTTGTTGCGCTCCAATCAATTTGGAGTTTACATGGTAAGCTATTTCCGTACGTAAGGTTTTTTTCAAACACGTTATAAAAAAATTTTATGAGCAGAAATGATTTCATGCTGTCAGGCATCCCCAATATTTTATTTTGGTTATAACTTGTTAATTCCTAGACTATTTGCGTAACGTTTTACATATTCTTTGTCAGCAAGCCCTAAGGAACCCAAATATACAAATTTAAAAGAGCTAAGTGGCTGCGTTCAAAATATGCAATTTCTTCAACCTCCTGTTTCGAAGATGTGCTGTCTGGGTACTGTAATGTTTTCAAACGTAAACCCATCTATTGTCATCTTTTCTAATAAGCGTTTTTCAGGATTTAAAAACCTAACTCTGGGAAGGTTAGTGTTTTTATCACTGTCCGTCCGAAAAAGTTAGTGCATGTGGCCTTACACGCGTGATAGTAGTAATTGTATATCGCGCGACGCGTGTTTAGTGTTGCACGAGTTCGGCTTTATGCCTCTCCCTTCTCTCTATCCTTTAGTCCATCTGTCTTTAGTTACGCCGTGTATAAAATGGAATGAATGAAATATTTAAATTAGGTCATTTATCAGCTTGGTATCTCAATGTTTTTCCAAGAAATACAGCACACGTTTCATTGAAGAAAGCGGGTAATAATATAGTAGGCTTTTACTATCAACGTGAAAGCGTTACAATTTGCCGACGAAGTAGAAAACAAGGGGGATTTCGAGTACAGTCATTGTGACAGCACTGTTCTTTACCATTCTTCTTCCTTTTATTAAATTTATTTGTTAGGCTTTGCATTTACCTTTTAATTTAGATATGTGGATTAGAATATTTCACGACACCTCCCCTCTTAAAACAGACATTATATGTCAGTCCTTTATTCTATATACACATAGATAAATGTAAGTCAACTTGACTTTACTCTGCTGTGGTGCTATCATGGTTTTATGTAGTTGGGTCCATTCAGAGTAGGCACTACTCATGAAATCTGCCTCAGACTTCTACAACCAATAATATATTTCGGTTATGTTACTTAACAGCCGCAAGTGTGAGTGCTTGTCTTAATGCTGCTTCGCAACCCGTATTCACCATTTCTCTTCTCTGAGTCTGTGCAATGACATGTCCAGAGAACATTATATTTCTCTCAAAATGTACGTTATGAGGAGATAACATATACCTGGTGATAGCAGAGTTTTCGTAGTGGATCCCATAATCTTCTTATTATCCTGTATGAAACATTCGGAATATCCTCAATCAAAGAGGCAACTCAGGGATTCATTACGTTCCTCCGAAATGTTTACATCCAACAATTTTCTCATCATTCTAGAGAAGACACTAGGCGCATTCTTCAATCCAAATGGCAATCTATTAAACTCATAGTGTCCTTCTGATGTACTAAAAGCTAGGTATGGTCTAACCTCAGGCTTTACTGGAATCTGATAGTATCCTTTACTGAGATCCACTTTTGAGAAATATTTAGCTTTATTTAGTCTGGCAAACAGCTGATTTGTATCCGGCAATGGATCCACCTGTCCTTCTGTAATAGCATTCAGTCTCCTGTAATCTATACAGAGTCTATGTTCTCCAGAGGGCTTCCTTAAGAGTACAACACCGGAACTATATGAGGATTCACTGTGTGAAATAATTCCCTCCTTCAATAGATAGTCTATCTCTTCCTTCAAAGCTTTCTCCTTAGCAAACGGAATCGAATATGGTTTCATACAGACAGGTGTGGGGTCTATCAGTTTCATATCATATTCCAATAGGTTTGTATGCCCTGGTCGGTCTGTTAACACCTCTGCATGATTATTTAGAACCTGTTGCACTCTCTCTTTCTGAGTTTTCGTTAAATGTGTACTGATTTTCACCTGTGCTGCTGTCTCACAGGGGTGTAATGGATACTCAAATGATGAAAGTGGTTCCTTTTTCATCTCCATGGCGATGGACAAGGTCAACAAGTGTGTCTCCTCCTGATGTTCTCTTTCCAAATATTTCTTCAGGAGGTTCACATGATAGATTTTTTCTTTCCCCTTCTTATCTATCTTATAATTTGTTCTAGATACCTTCTCTAAAACTGTATATGGACCCTGCCATCCAATTTGTAACTTATTCTGACTCCCGGGCAAAAGAAGCAGTACTTCTCTCCCACAGCCAAATTTCTGTCTTTCGCCTTCCTGTTATAATAGGCAGCATGTTTCTTCCTGGCTTGTTTCAAATTTTCATTGGCAAGTTTCCAGCCAGTTTTTAAACGAGTGGTCAGCTCATTCACATATTGGTATTAAGATGTAATGTTTTCCTCTGCCTTTTCATCAGTCCACGTTCTTAACAAAGCTACATGTGGACCTTTAATTGTGTGGACCTATTTGCCCATGCACCGGTATGGTCTCTTCCACTCGAAGCTCTATAGTGATGATTTTTCCTCCCAGAATTTTCATGCACAAAACGACCGCTACCAATTTTTCTCTTGGGGCTGTCTCCCCACTTAAAATTCTTGATGAGAGATTTCCTCTCTACATCTTCTTCCTCCAGTTTGTTTAAGTCCGATTGAGGGTTTTTCGGCTTATCCTGGGGTAAGACATCCTTTTGCACTCTCCGCATAGTGGCCATTGTAAAACAGTTAAGTGAAGCTTGTCCGTGAAAAGGGGCTTCCCATTCCATTTGGTCCACTTTATCAAATCTATTTTTCTTTTTATTATCAGGCCTAATTTTGCCCCGTGGCGTGTCCAGGTCCTGATCCATGTTCCCACTTGTGGGTGTTCCCTCATGTGCTATGCTACACCTTTCTACAAAATTCTCAATGTCTCATCTTGCTTTGGGCCAATAATAATTGTGAGCCACCTTTTGAATGATGGTACCTATCTTCTCATGGTCCCCATCTGGTTTCACATGTAGGCTCCTTATTAATTCTGTCCTATATCTCTTTGGAAGAACCAGCTGTCCGTGACCATGGGATTTAGTTCCGGCCTTCCTATACATCAACTTGTTTTTCATGTAAAAATCTCCCTTGCCTGGAGTTGTATGACAAGTTGACAATTTTCTGAAACAAGGCTTGAGTGTTTTATCCCCAGCCTGTGTCTTCCTCATCTCTTCTGGAGTGGTATCTAACATAATATCCTCCTCCTGTCTTGAGGTCGACCTGACCTGAAGGGTTGCCATATACACAGGTTTCCTTCTGCAACGGTCAGTGTCATGATTGTCCATCTGACAATTCTTACACCACCTTTTTCCTTGGTTGAAAGATTTTCTTTCATCGAATTGTGGGAATTTATTTTTATTTTCATACCGTGGCCTATCAAATTGGTGCTTACCTTTGTTTTGATCCCTAGGATCAAATTTATTAAAGTTCTGTGGTGCCCTAAAGTTATCCACTTGTTTCTTTTTATTACCTGTTACCTCTGCGTGAGCTGCTTGATACCTTTCAGCAACATTTAGCAACTCACCCAGCCTCTCTGCACCTTGTTCCATGAGAAACTTTCTCAGGTCTGGAGCCATGGACTCTCTTAGCTGCTCTATAAGGACCATTTCCTTAAGATCTTGGGTTTTCCCCAGAGAAGTCCATTTCTCCAAGTATGTCTCTATTCGTGCAGAGAACTGGTGATAGGTTTCACCTGACAGTAGTTTAGCATTCCTAAATTTTTTCCTATAAAATTCTGCATTCTTTTCATACCTTAACAAAAGAGCCTGCTTTAGCATGTCATAATTTTCCTGATCACCTCTGCTCATTTTTGCAAAAACTTCATAAGCTGCCCCACGAAGTCCCTGAGATAACTTTAAGCTCCACCTTTCTCTCTCTAACCCATACGTGGTAGCTAATAGTTCATACCTATTTAGGTAGCTCTCTATATCATCGTCTTTCTCAACAAAATGATCTAAATGAAAATTCATAGCTGAGGTTGAGGCTCCTTGGCTAGCAGTGGCATCAGAGGCAAAGGGACTGGCACCATTTTCAGGAGCATGGCCCTGAAACTCAAACTCCCTTAGTCGTAACTCATGTTCCCTTTGTAATCTCTTATCTTCTGCTTCCCTTTCTGCAGCTAATCTCTTGTCTTCCCTTTCTGCAGCTAATTTCTTCTCTTCCCTTTCTGCAGTCAATCTTCTTTCTTCTGCTTCCAATTTCTTAGCCTCAGCCTCAGTCTGCAACCTCTTAGTCTCAGCCTCAGCCTCAAATTGTAACTTCTTAATTTCCCTTTCAGCCTCTAACTTTCTTTCGGCTTCAAACCTTCTTTCTTCGCGTTCAATAAATTTGTCACATTCCGTAGTGACATAGGCAACCATAACTTGCCCATCTAATCCTAACTCTTTTGCAGTCTGAACAGCAGCAGATCGAAATTTGGCTAGGTCCGCCATTGTCTATCAGGTAAGTTTATAAAATGTCTAACCAACAATTCACTCTCTAAATATATATCTAATGGACAACACAGGCACCGTGAGCTCAACCTTATTTAATTCCACCCAAGGATACCTTTTAATTCTTATATTCCCTGAAGTGAATTACCCCCTATATTTTTAATAGGGAAAGATTCAAAATCCCAAGAGCGAGACCCCAATATATGTGGTGAAGTGGGATGTTATAAATATTTATAGGGGACTTAGTGTACTGACTGAGATCAGCTGTGAAGGTATCTATATCTAATAAGAGTAGTGTATTCTAGATAACCTTACTTGCTGCCACATATATATATATCTCAGTCAGAATTATTCTGGAATAGTGTGATGACTACGTTGTATGTCTAGGGTATGTGTATGATGAAGTGTAAGTCATAACAACAACAGACAGATAAACAATTTAATTTATTCCACCACACTTGACAACACTGTGACACTCACATACATAAAACACTCTACAAGGATATCTTAAAGGAGTCACTGATAACTTTTCAAATAACAATATGTATTCATTTCTGTCATGAATGAATATGTGTCCTGATTCCAATACAAAGGGAACCAGGAATCACAATCAATTTTAATTACAAGTTATATGTACAGAATTTATCAATATGAATATTGTAGTGACATATATTATTAAAAGTATCCTATGTGTGTCAGTTGTGTAGTAGTAATATGAGGTAATACTGGTTTTGTTTTGTTCAAGCTCTGTTGGTATTTGTCATCATGACTTCAATAGTTTGTCTTTATTGGAACTAGTATTGGAGATGTTCTCAGTTCCTGATATTAAAACAATTTACTTACCCTCTTAAGTTTATGTTACAATGTTATTTTAAGATGGGGGTACATAATTTTGAGCTCAGCTGGCCACATCAGCTTATCTTGCGTGATGGCGGCAGGAAAGGACTCCTCTGCTCGATTTCTCCCCTGTGCTCTGGAGACACCTCACTGATAGCTAAATGGACCAAGGAGTATGCTGTCCGACTCTGGATTCAGCAAAGCTCTGACCAGGTGCTGCTCAATACCATCAAGACCACGGTCCCACAATTCATAGAATAAAACACAGATACGTTGACTAGCAATGAATTCTGGCACAATTACTGGCACAAATTCCCATCTGCTTATGTTCCAGGCTTTTATTTAGCAAAAATATGAGCTGGCTTCAACGCACTGTTGCTTTATCAAGCTTATTTGAACTAGTGGTCTCGAACTAACGCTCCTAAGTGATTATATCAGCGAGTATGGCCAATGGAGCCACGTTTCGACAAGTGTTTGAAAAAAATGTTACCTTCCTACGTCTCCCCTAACAACCAAAGATAGTATTTATAGTCCGACCAATCGTGTTTAGTCTTATATTTGTTGCGCTCCAATCAATTTGGAGTTTACATGGTAAGCTATTTCCGTACGTAAGGTTTTTTTCAAACACGTTATAAAAAAATTTTATGAGCAGAAATGATTTCATGCTGTCAGGCATCCCCAATATTTTATTTTGGTTATAACTTGTTAATTCCTAGACTATTTGCGTAACGTTTTACATATTCTTTGTCAGCAAGCCCTAAGGAACCCAAATATACAAATTTAAAAGAGCTAAGTGGCTGCGTTCAAAATATGCAATTTCTTCAACCTCCTGTTTCGAAGATGTGCTGTCTGGGTACTGTAATGTTTTCAAACGTAAACCCATCTATTGTCATCTTTTCTAATAAGCGTTTTTTCAGGATTTAAAAACCTAACTCTGGGAAGGTTAGTGTTTTTATCACTGTCCGTCCGAAAAAGTTAGTGCATGTGGCCTTACACGCGTGATAGTAGTAATTGTATATCGCGCGACGCGTGTTTAGTGTTGCACGAGTTCGGCTTTATGCCTCTCCCTTCTCTCTATCCTTTAGTCCATCTGTCTTTAGTTACGCCGTGTATAAAATGGAATGAATGAAATATTTAAATTAGGTCATTTATCAGCTTGGTATCTCAATGTTTTTCCAAGAAATACAGCACACGTTTCATTGAAGAAAGCGGGTAATAATATAGTAGGCTTTTACTATCAACGTGAAAGCGTTACAATTTGCCGACGAAGTAGAAAACAAGGGGGATTTCGAGTACAGTCATTGTGACAGCACTGTTCTTTACCATTCTTCTTCCTTTTATTAAATTTATTTGTTAGGCTTTGCATTTACCTTTTAATTTAGATATGTGGATTAGAATATTTCACGACAGTGTTCTCAAAAAAACTTCTTCCCATGCTTTATCTATTATCCTCAGACAATGGAGGATATTGAAGTGGTGTTTCCAATAATCTTTGAGGGTAAGAATTGAGGCATTGGTCACATCAAAGCATCTTTGAAACAGGAATTTTGTGTACAGTTTTTTAAAGTTAGCAATGACCTGCTGATTCATGGGTTGGATTAGACAGACGGGTGGTGTTAGGGGGTAAAAATTTCGTTTTAATGAAGCTGTATTCCCCAATCAAATCTTCTTCCAAGCCGTTCAGAATATAGCGACATTTGCAAATTTTCGGTACATTTTTTTCTCCAAATTTTTTTCCGAACACTGGAGTTTACGAATACAGGTGCATCCGAATACAGAGGTTCTACTGTGTGTGTGTGTGTATATATATATATATATATATATATATACATACACATGCACAATTATCTACACATTCAGCAATAATTGTTTCGTAGGGTCGACGTGAAACTAATGATTCAACAATCCAAATTTGCTAATAAGTGTGAAGGCCTCAGCTGGACCAGATATTGATATATGATGTCAAAATTGTCTTGTAGCGCATTTCCACTATATGACAAAATATAAATAAAGTTCGCTGTACAGTATTCTCACTTATACCACAGAATGTACACAGCATGCTCAGTTGCAACTCAGATATTTAAGAAATTTGTCAAATGATGACGAAATTAGATTCCTTCTCTTTCTCTCTCTCATATATACAGGGTGTCCCAAAAGTCCTTGCGCAGGTTTAATAGTAAATAACTTAAAACTGCACAAGGACTTTTAGGACACCCTGTATATATATATATATATATATATATATATATATATATATATATATATATATATATATATATATATATATATATATATATATATATCCATTTCCCATCTCCACGTCTTCTCTGCTCTCTCTTAACCTCTCTCTCCCCCCCCCCCCCCCCCCCCCCCCCCCCCCCCCCCCCGCCCCCCGCCTTTGGGATTCCAGAAGAAAGACAGCCTTTCACCTAGATATCCTATCTACAGGCACCTGGCCATTTCCAACAGTTTCACATTGACGATCCTGTTACGCCATTTTAATTCTTCTACTCTGCGATAGCACCGATCCATGAAATCCAGCATATCGTCGGTTATGACAGAGGCTGCACAGTTAAAAATAGTCTCCGCGTGTCTCTGACAGCCAGGACCAGCAGGGAGCGAGTACTGTACAGATGGACACTCGAAGTGATGTATTCCGTCGGTAGACGATTCTCTCTGAGAGGTTTTCGCTACCATTCTGCCCATGTTCCGCACAATCTTCAGGTCAACATTTCATACCAAGTAACTTCAAAGACTGCGAGACTCACATGGACGTCTGGTTTTGTTAGAACGATAATTTGTTTTTTCTTTTTTCTTGTTAATAAACATTTTATTTCTTCTTCTTCCTCTTCCTCGTTCGTCCTGAAAAGGACGGTGGTTGCGTTGTGTCTGTTTACACCGGAGCTGCGATATCTGCACCTTTCGGCCGACACATCCGACTTCAGCACGGCATTTTTTGGGACCTTGTTTGCCTTCCCTCTTCGATCCCTACTCTCTCAGCCAGACTGCAGTGATGCAGCCTGTTTCCAGGACCATCACTTGGAGGTGGAGTAGGGTCTTGGTCAGCTCTGGTTCACTGACCCTGACGCCAAGCAGTAAAGCTATGGGTCGCTGACTGCATTCTCTATTGCTGCATCTTTGGGTCCCAAACATTTTATTTAATTTGATATGAGCGCTGTTTAGATGTTTCAAATATTTAAGCCATTTGTTCACTACTTTTCAAATGACCCAGAGAGCTGAAATTTTGCACACGACCCTCTATCGTGGTACATTTTAAAACGTACATTTTAAACTATAAAAGTGTAAAGGAACCTCGGTTGACCTGAGCCTTGTCCGCAGTTCAAAAATGAAAGTCATTTGAGGATTTTTCGTCAACCGGGATTTGGACTGGATTAACTCGAGACCTGGCGAGAACATTTGAGGGAGTGTCATCGACCAGGGATTGGCGGCTCCTGAGCCGACCCAGCTCTAATGGGTACCTCCGAAATCGGCGAGTATCTGCCTGAATGGCGAGGGACACCTGTCTCTGTACAAGAAAAAAGGGATACTCACGTAAAATCAATGTCAGGTTAGACAGTAATAATAACCTGAGATTTCGCCTCGAGTATTAGCGGACGTACGAAAAAAATAAATAAATAAATATTTTTTACAAGACTACAGCTGTAAAAGGATCACAGAACTCGGTGACGCTGTACACAAAACTGTGAACGAGATCACAGAACTTGGTGACGTACGCAAAACTGTAAACAGGATCACTTTTATATTTGTCGTGCATTTTAAATAAAAGTGTGTAGCCCAAAACGTATTTTTCTTTACTTTTTCACTTTTCTCTCTTTCATTTGTGCGAGTGACCATACTAATCGGTGTTCATAAAAACACCTCTCAAGCTCTGCGACCCTGCCATAAACAAGCCATAATTGAATAAACAAACCAAAAAAAAAATATTGAAAGTAACAGCTCTTACTATGATATTAGTTATGCCACTTCTCTTGCAAGGTTTTCTACATTCTGCAGTATTGAACAATTTATACTTCGAGTTACTATTTGTTGAGTGGCAAAGTGGTTAGAGTGCCTACTTCTTGAGGCAAACTGGGCTCAAAACCTGTTAGAGTCGCGCTTCAGACCTGCCCAGCTGTAAATGGGTACCTGAATGTTCTTGAGTAAGTGAAGGCAAAGGCAGCGAGAAATGGAACTGGTCTCCCCACCTTTTTTTTTTTTTTTTTTTTTTTTCGTACGCCCGCTAATACTCGAGGCGAAATCTCAGGTTATTATTTTTTTTTGGTCTAACCTGACATTGATTTTACGTGAGTATCCCTTTATTTCTTGTACAGAGACAGGTGTCCCTCGCTATTCAGGCAAATACTCGCCGATTTCGGAGGTACCCATTGCAGCTGGGTCGGCTCAGGAGCCGCCAGTCCCTAGTCGACGACACTTCTTCAAATGTTCTCGCCAGGTCTCGAGTTAATCCAGTCCAAATCCCGGTCGACGAAAAATCCTCAAATGCCGTCGCCCGGGTTTGATCCTGTATCACCCGGTCGCCAGAGCGGTGTTGTAACCACTACGCTAGCGCGGCTCCCTCCCCACCTTATAAAGCTGAGACCTTGTATGGGCAAATCTTTAATGCTTTACTCCCCTACAGCAGTATCCGCATACGGACCACCGTTACCCCTTTAACGTTAAAGATAACATGAAGTGAGTCATGGACTACTAGAACACAAGCAACAATGTGCCTGGAGGCCATAGACATGTGGTTTTACTGAAGAATGATAGGAAAACATGGATAGCCTCCTCAAAGAAGACTGTGCGCCAAGGAAGCTTATTATTCTTATTAATAGAATCTTCCTGTATTAGAAAGAAGCAATCCACTTTCTTTGGTTAGAAAAGGAAGGCTGGAATATATTGTGACAACGGTAAAGATTGAAGGAGAAAAACCTAGAGGATGGCACAGTCAGAAGATACTGGACAATTGTACATCGTGGCATTAGAAGAAGTCACAGACAGGATTGATAAACAGTGATGGCGACGAGAACTGTGGAGAGGCAGGATCATCTACGCCGGTTGTTGTTGTGTAACTAGAGCTGCTCAGCTTGTTGCTCTTTTGCAGCCGTGCCAAGTTGAAAAATCTTTGTCATTATCTACGCCATATGGCATGGCAGTGGAAGAAGAAGAAATTTCTTCTTTCTTTCTTTCTTTCTTTCTTTCTTTCTTTCTTTCTTTCTTTCTTTCTTTCTTTCTTTCTTTCTTTCTTTCTTTCTTTCTTTCTTTCTTTCTTTCTTTCTTTCTACTCTTTCTTCCTAACCGCTTCCCTTCAGTGTATCCACTCACAGGTTTTAACAACTAACGCTGTAGGCGCCCTGTTAACCCGAGTGCACCAGATCAAAGCAGAACTTCAAGATTTCTGTGTGTTGTAATCGCAACTGAAACTCGTTTCGCTGATTTACCTGCCCTTGTAAATTAGTTCATTTTGAGGACGGACACAAATATTTGCTGAGGGCGTGGAAATGAGAGAGAAAATTTTTCCTAATAAGAAAAGATGATGAAAAACAGAAAAACGAAGAGCTGGCATTGGCATGTATGTTAAAAAAATAAAAAAATAACATGTTTGTGGGTGGAAAAGCCTTGGTTTAAAGCGAAAATGTGAAAAAGGAGAGAGAGAGAGAGAGAGAGAGAGAGAGAGACAGACAGACAGACAGACAGACAGACAGACAGACAGAGACAGACAGACAGACAGACAGACAGAGAGAGACACAGAGAGAGAGACAGGCAGTGCTTGTGTCGCTGATATATATATATATATATATATATATATATATATATATATATATATATATATATATATATATATATATATATGTATATGTATATGTATATGTATATATATATATATATGTATATGTATATATATATATATATATATATATATATATATATATATATATATATATATATATATATATATATATATATATATATATATATATATATATATATATATATATACGGAAGTGGAGAACCTGGCATGCGTTTGTTGAAGTTCTATGCTCCTAGTGGAGCTGAAGCGTGATAATTGATTGAATGAATTCCTAATTGTGTTGTTTGGCTCCATTATAACTTGTGTCATCTTCTCTGTTCACGTACGTGGCAAGTTTTGGTTTATAAAAAAAGTTGTCCCCGTATTCCTGACTCGTGTAGATTAGAAATGAACTAGGACAACTATAGATTACGGATTTTAGAATGAAAACTAACTAGGACAACTACAAGTTTCGGTTTTTGGAATGGAAATTAACTTGGACAACTGCAAGTTTCGATTTTTGGAATGGAAATTAACTAGGACAACTACAAGTTTCGGTTTTTGGAAAGGAAATTAACTTGGACAACTACAAGTTTCGGTTTTTGGAGTGGAAATTAACTTGGACAACTACAAGTTTCGGTTTTTGGAATGGAAATTTACTAGGACAACTACAAGTTTCGGTTTTTGGAATGGAAATTAACTAGGACAATGATAAATTAAAATTTTTCGAACATACATTAACTAGAACAGCTAAAAATTACAGTTTTTGGATTGGAAATTAACTAGGACAGCTACAAATTAACATTGAAAATTAACTAGGACAACTAAAAAGTACAGTTTTTGTAACTGGGAAATCTGGAGCTTAATTCGTCGACCATGTCCTGAAGAAGTTATTGCTTGTCATGATCGTATTCAACCGTTCCCTTTTCTCTCTACCCGAAAGTTTCACAAAAATCAGTACCATCTTTGTCGCTAGCGACAGGGTAGAAATTATGAACACTCCCTGACCCATAAATCCACGCTTGTACTGCCTGCGTATCTAGGGTACATCTCTTCGCTTGCTGACCATCTAATGAGCGACCATTCTACAGAACCCGGGGTATCCGACAATAAAAACTGACCTTCATAACGCAGCAGATAGAAAACATTTTCTGGGACAATGATATCACGTGATTTAGGAGCGACCACTAACCGGCAGGCCAACTACCTTATTTTCTCACCGCAAGATAAAAAAATATCGTAGGGGAGGGGGGAGGGGTATTTTCTCCTGAATATTCAGGGGCGCTATACGCGTGACGGCTGTGGGAGAAATAATAAGATCATTGCGCCATACCAGGCACGTGGTAAAAGACAACTAAAAGAGATTGGGCGTAAAAATTACGGCTACGTCGTCTAGGGTCTAGGAAAAACTGAGACTGCTACAAAAACGAAACAGGTAACTTAATCTATTATCTAAGATGAAAATGTGATCAGCGTTCTGAAGTATCTGTTGCGTGATAAATTCTCGCAACATCATTTTATTTCAATATCTGTTTTATAACGCAAGGGCAACAACTGCTTGAAATCTATAGTCACTTTTCTCGGTAAGCATTTGTCTTCTCGCGTTAGTATCGAATGCAGTTAACTTTTGAGCTGTGGTCATTTTTGCGCTGGACTGCGCATGACTTGTCTTGTTGTTTGGTCGATCGGTTTCCGCCCACCACTAGTGGGGGTGAGCGATTTGGAATGGCGAAAGAGATGCCTCGTTGAAGAGGGGATCTCCGCTATTTTTTGTTCTGTCAGGGATGTGTAGTCCTCTTATGGATATTTCGTTTAGTCGAGATAATACCTCTAGTGTTTTCCCACATGTCGGGAGGCGTGATATTTCTGTGTATTTCATGAAAGCAAGGTAAATTGACTTTTTCATTAACTCTATCGATTTTGGGTCGTGAGCGATTTCGATTCATAGCCTGTCTCCGAAAGTCGTCGTCACGAGATGTTCTTTCCCAGCTCACATGTCGCTGCATTGTACTGCATCGGTTGATGCATGTACCAAGGACCATTACTTGCTACTTTGTTAAATGAACTAGGTTTAGAAAACCTTTATTATCTAGAGGATATTCTTGAGGACATTATTTATACTTCGGCAGACGTGTCTGTCTTGCTGAAGTCAAACTAAGGAGAGTGAACTGATCTCATACATCTGGTTATCTCCTGGCTGTTATAGAAAAGGATGGAGTTGTTCACCTGACTACATTTACAGCACTTTGAAATATAACATGCATCTGACTCATCATTGTAATGCTGTCTACCGTTTATTGCTGTATTGAATGTTGCTGTGATAATGACTGTTTGATGTGCCTACACATTTGCGTAACCATTTTGTCACTGTGGCGTCCACAATAAATAATGAAGAAAAACGTCAACGGCTGTTTCAAGACTCATTGACTTTATACGTCGTGAGTTTACTGACGTCCTATGTGGATTGCCCTGTTATTGTTGCATGAACATTGTTTTGACTGAACACATCTACACACTACACAAAACCAGACATGCGGATGCCATCCATCATCATATGGCATCACGCATCATTTGGTGGCCATAAGCTGGTTTGATTCTGGTACTAGCAAACACGGGGTCCCTTACCCACTTCATTTTCAACAAGAATTCATCAGCATCCTTCAAGAAATTAACATTCTTCAATACAGTCAACATCTTCAAAATTTTCAAAGTACTCGGCGTTGCCCGGTAAAAGTCAAAATTTCAACCTTTTGACGGAAACAAGAATTTGACAGTACCCGGCGTTGTTACATGTTGCCGGATAACTCGGACTGCTGTTATCTTTTACGCAAGTCAAGCAAGTTGCTGCTGTCAAGGTTCCAGTGCTGTCGTTTTTTGAGAAGGTCAAGTGCCGGTTGAAACGGGTTGTTTTCTGAAGAAGGCCAAGTACCGATTTCCATCAACTTACTTTTGGATTAGAAGGTCAAGTGCCGAAACAACTCAACACACAGTATTTCAGAAGCTCTTGTACCATCGTGTTAGCAGTGGAAGCAGTTCAGATGTGCCATCATCGTTGGAGCTTCGCTCTTTAGGACGTTGATTGACATCCGTTTTTCTGCTGTTCTACGATTGGAAGCCTTTAAGTTAAGTGGCCTGTTTGTATGTAAACTGTGCCCTTATACTTCTGCTGAGTCTTCTGTGTATCATCTCATTCTATATATTATATGTCTATATGTTATTTGTATATTTATATGTTTATATTTCAGCGGGTTCTCGGTTGGGTGGTGTCTCCGTTAGATTATGCCACGTCATAGAGGTCGTCTATTGTGAGCGTTTTCTGTAGGGTTTGCAAATTTCCGATACTGGAATTTGCTAAGCGACTTCTGTTGCTATTTATGTTAGCTGTGATGACATGTTTTAATATTGTTTTCGTTATTATTTCACATTCTTTAGTTTTGTTGTGATTTGTTTGTATTTGTTAGCCTACTCTTGTCCATAATTTAGTTTCATACAACATTTTTGTTTATACACTGTGGTGTCATGTATTTTGTTTAATTCTATCGCAGATATCGTCACATTTTTTGTGATATTTCATTAATTTCTGCTTTATTTTTAGTTGATTTCTGCGAAAGTTTTTGTATTGTTGCTGATCTTTGTTATTGTTTACATTGTTATTGTTTACATTGTTTGTATTGTTTACATTTTCAATGTTTACATTCTGCATGTGTTTACATAGTCATTGTTTACAGTTATAGTAATTAGTTAATGGGCTATGCTAATGCACTGTTACTACTATACTGATGATAAATGAATGATGAATAGTGTCGTGCACTATTGAATGAGAAGTGCACTTATGATCAAGATTTGAGTGCTGATATTTCATATACAAGTTCTTTGATTGGAGACTTGTTTCCCACAGAGACTGGGATAATATAATGTGATGTGAATATACAAGTGCTTAATTAAGACTTGTTACACTTAGGTTTGAAATAAATTAGTTAATTATTTCAGGTTTTGGACTCATATGTTAGACAACATGTCTACATTTGAGCACTTTATTGAGCAGGGTAAATTGCTTGGGAAGACTGGTGATAAGTTAGAAGAATTTGCAACTGCTCGATATGATAAAGCAATGGAAGCTGAACAAAAGAAACTGCATATGGAAGCTGAACAAAAGAAACTGCAGATGCAGGTGGATGAAAAGAGATTCCAAATGGAAATGGAAAAACAAAAAAGGGAATCAGAAGCTGAGGAAAGAAAGCTACAGCTAGAGGCTGAGAATAAAAGACTTGAAAAAGAAGCTGAGAATAAAAGACTTGAAAAAGAAGCTGAAAATAAAAGACTTGAAAAAGAAGCTGAAAATAAAAGACTTGAAAAAGAAGCTGAAAATGAAAGACTTCAAATGCAGGCTCAAGCTGAAGAAAGGAAGTTACAAAGAGAGTCTGATGAGAGGAAAGCAAAAAATGGAACATGAAGAAAAACTCTTAGCTTTAGAGTTGGAGAAATTGAAATTGACGAGCATGAGTAATGGTAATGATTCAAACAAGGGTTCATCTTCTGGGAAGGCTAATAATGATACTTTTAAGATTAAGTTACCAACATTTAGTCCTTCCAGTGATGACATAATGTTCTATCTGGACAGATTTGAACAAGCATGTACAGCTCATAACATAGACAAAGGAAAATATGTTTATCAGTTATCAGGGATACTGACAGGTAAAGCTCTAAGTATATTAAATATGGTGGATGAACCTGACAAGAGCAATTATGAGGTTGTCAGGGCCGCTTTGTTAAAGAAATATCAGCTTAACGAAGACGGCTATCGTCTACAATTTAAAAACATGTTACCTGAAAATGGAGTTGAATTCTCCGAGTTTATTGCAAGAATACGCATTACTTTCTCACGATGGGTTGAACTATCTAAGACGGAAAAAAACTTATGAAGGACTTATGGACTTAATACTTAGAGACAAAGTCATGTCGTCTGTCAATGAGTCTTTCCTTGCTTTCCTTCATGAACGTAAACCTAAAACAATAAAAGAAATGGAAGATTTCTGTTGCCAATACGTAACTGCGCACCCACACATAACCATGGGTAACTCTAAGGTGAAAGAAGGTTTACCAGTTGCTTCGGCAGCTCCGTATGGTCAAAACTTTGCTCGTAGATCCCAACAAAATTTTGATAGAAAGGGCAGCGGTAATTTCTGTCAAAATCGTGGAAACCAATTTCATGGTGATTCTTCTTCGAAGAATTGGAGACAACCTGATAGTGGTCGTTACTATCACCCTAATAATTATAAGCATTTCAAAAGAGGATATGGTAATAGAGGTTATTCCTGCCGAAGACCTCAGAACCAAACAAATAGATGTTCGCATCAATGTGAACATGATAGTAATCGTGGAAACTGGAATTCGAACCAGTATAACAATTACAATAGAGACAATAATAACTGCAGAGATAATAATAACTCTGATAACTTCAGAGGTAATAATAGTCGGGGTAGATCTCAACACACAAAAAAGAGATATCAGCAGGCTAATGCTGTACAACAGGAAACTGAGGGAGCCTGTAATCATGTTGTTGATAGTAAAAACTTTGACGCTGTCACTAGTTCTGCTTTTGACTTTGAGAGAGCAAACAAATGCCCCCAATGCAGTACTTTATTCGAACCGGGTACCATAACTACTTTGAGTTGTGGTCACCCACTTCCCGCTCTTCCTGCTGCTGTTGCGCATGACGGGAGGGGTTCTTTAATTCTACATAAGGGTCTTGTTAATGATACTCCGGTCTCACTACTTTTCGATTCCGGATGCACCACTATTGGTGTTAGACAATCGCTTGTAGATCCATCTTGTGCTACAGGAAGGGTTATTAAATGTGTCACATTTGGCGGCACTCTAGAAAAATATCCTACTGCTGTAATTCGCATTGCCACTCCTTTCTTTACTGGAGATGTGCATGCTTGTCTCTTACCTAATCCTATTGCGGACCTTATTATTGGTCGTATTCACGGAGTTAGGGAGTGTACCCCACAGCAGATTGCTGCTTGGGAAGATAATAACATGCAAGCTACAAATGCAGTAGTTACAAGAGCACAAGCTCTACAAACACCCGAAACTTCACTGAATAGTGATAATGAAGTTGATAGCCAAGATAGTCACTTAGTAATTACTCGTGACTCTTTCATAAAATTGCAAGAAGAAGATCCTTCTTTAAAAAAATTCTTCGTTCTTGCGAAGAAAGGTGATCCGAATCAGGATACAAATAGAAAATCTTGGATTGCAATGAGAAACGGCGTACTTGTACGTATGGTACAAGATTCGACTACGTCGGCACATTCGCAAATTCTTGTTCCCAAGAGCATGAGAGTCCAAATATTACAACATGCTCATGACTCGCAATGTGCTGGACATATGGGTTTTGCCCGTACGAAGTCGAGAGTCCTTGCGGCTTTCTTTTGGCCTTTTGTCAATAAGGACATTCGTATTTACTGCCGATCATGCAAGGTATGTCAGGAGGTCAAATCTAGAGGACCACGACATGCTGCGCCTATCCAGGCTGCTGACATTCCTATTCGGCCGTTTCAGAAAATGGCCATAGATATTATTGGCCCTTTTAAGGTCAAGTCGGCCAGAGGACATCAGTTTATCCTTACATGTGTCGATATGTGCACACGTTGGCCAGAGGCTATTCCTCTTAAGAGCATATCTACTACAGATATCGCAGATGCTCTTTGGTTGATATTTTCTCGCTTGGGGTTCCCCAGAGAAATATTGTCAGACCATGGCACTCAACTCATATCTGACACTATGTCACAGGTAATGTCTACCTTACATATTGAACGATCTCTCAGTAGTATCTACCATCCTATGTCTAATGGGTTAGTTGAGCGTCTGAATAGAACGCTCAAGACTTTGCTTGGTAAGATAACTGAAGATCATCCTCAAGATTGGGACAGGGTTTTACCCGCGGCTCTCTTTGCCTATAGAGAAGTCCCTAATGAACACACAGGATTTTCTCCCTTCGAACTTGTCTTTGGCGCGCGTCCACGCGGCCCTATGTCTTTATTACACGATCTCATCACTGCCGATGATATTAGCGATGAAACTCAATCCTCATATGAGTATGTCATTGCTCTTAGACAAAAGATCATTGAGGCATGTAAGCTAGCAACTGCTTCATCAGAAATTGCTAAAGAGAAGGCAAGGCAGTTTGCTAACAAGAATAGATGTCTACGACAACTTTGTCCAGGTGACAAAGCATTCGTCCTACTCCCCAGTAGGGAAAATAGACTTCTTATTGCATGGAAAGGTCCGTATGCAATAGTCTCTCGGATTTCCGATGTTGACTATGTGGTCGATATTGATGGAAAGCATAAAAACTTTCCACATAAACATGCTTTCGGAATTTCACGAACGTCCGGACTATTTGCTGCCTATTTTCCAGGCAACGGATGATGCTCCTGCACCTCACGGTCATTATTCATCCCTGTCTGTCATTCAGGATGAGGAAGCTACCTTCTCTGATGTCAACCTTCCCCTTCCAGTGGTTCCATTACATTCCACGGAATCTTGGAAAAACGTTTCTGTTTCTCCTAATCTTTCTGGTGACGAACATCGACGAGACTTGTCGATGTTACAAACATTTCAGGATGTTCTCACTGACATTCCTGGACACACAGATGTCATAGAACATGACATAATTCTTACCGACAATAATCCAATTAGGGTTAGGCCGTATCCTATTCCTATACACTTTCAGTCGCAAGTGGAAAAGGAAATTGGATGAAATGATTCAATTAAATATAATTGAACCATCGACTTCACCATATTCTTCTTCCATGGTTATTGTCCGGAAGAAGGATAAGAACATACGAATTTGCGTTGATTATCGCAAATTGAATCAGGTCACAAAGTTCGACGCTGAACCGATGCCTTTGTTAGAAGATCTACTGATTAGACTTTCTAATTCTAGATTCTTCACTAAACTTGACTTGTCTAAAGGTTATTGGCAAGTGCCTTTAGCAGAGCATGCCAAACCTCTTACTGTTTTTTCTACACCTAGGGGTCTATTTCAATGGAATGTTATGCCTTTTGGTCTCATGAACGCCCCTGCCACTTTCGTTCGCATGATGCGTCGAATTCTGTCACATCGTTCGGATGTCATCGCATACTTAGATGACATCTGTCTCTTCAGTGATACCTGGGAAGATCACTATTTAGGGTTATATGACTTACTGTCCACTCTACGTGAGAATAATTTGACAGCAAAACCTTCTAAAGCTTTTGTTGGTTTTGGTGAAATCTCTTTCCTGGGTCATCGTGTTGGTCATGGTCTCTTGAAGACAGAAGACCACAATACTTCCAAAATACTGAACATCTCTGTTCCTAAAACGAAGAAACAAGTTAGGAGTCTCTTAGGTTTAATTCAATTTTATGGGAGATTTATTCCAAATTTATCTTCGATCATGGCACCTCTCTCAACATTGTTGAAGAAAGGTTCGCCTAATCTGGTCCGTTGGTCTGAAGAATGCCAATCTTCACTAGACCAAATCAAGAATATATTTTCTTCTCCTCCCATCTTAAGATTACCTACTCTTGATAGGACTTTTGTTCTTCGGAGTGATGCTTCATCCACTGGGATTGGAGCAGCACTGATGCAAGAATATGCAAATACTCTGCATCCTGTGATATACATTTCTAGAAAACTAAATGCGGCAGAGAGGAACTACTCGGTTTTAGACCGTGAGTTGTTAGCGATGGTTTGGTCAATTCTAAAGCTACAAAGATTCCTCCTGGGCGCACATTTCATTCTAGAGACTGATCAGAAAGCTCTTACAGCTATTCAGACTAAGAATTTGAAGAGTTCGAGATCCACTCGATATGCTATAGCTCTTCAACCTTTTCACTTCACGGTACGAGCTATCCGTGGTGCGGATAATGTGATGGCTGACATTTTGTCTAGATGCCCACATGACTCCAACTAATACTTCTGTCCTATTTGTCATCTTCTTCTGTTCGTTTTTTAAAATGATAGAGGAGGACTGAGTAGTTAATATAAGGGCCGTTAGTTTACTAAACAGCCACAATTATTAATAATGTATTGTACCTTATGAAGCATATTAGTTATTAATTAGCATTATATTGCTTGTACTTTCTCAGAATGTCATTGTTGAGCTGAGGACTTACCTTACGAGTTCTAGATTGTGTACTTACCCTCGGAATACCAGAGCATATGTCCTGGATCGTCATGTAGTTTAACTTTGCTATGTACTTATGTCATTACATGTCAAAGAATGTACTATTTAAATTTTCCTATCAGATTTGTACATCCATTTTTAAAGACAATATTAGAGTATGCTGTTTAATGATGATTATAGTAACTTGCATACGTATATTGCTATTGTTTGGCAATTTAATTAATTATCAGCGCATAATTCGTGCGTTTTGAGCCGCTTATCGCTTGCTCTTTGATATTGAAAAAAAATATGTTCCACATTTTTTTTTATCGGGAGGAGGTGGTGATATGTTGCGTGATAAATTCTCGCAACATCATTTTATTTCAATATCTGTTTTATAACGCAAGGGCAACAACTGCTTGAAATCTATAGTCACTTTTCTCGGTAAGCATTTGTCTTCTCGCGTTAGTATCGAATGCAGTTAACTTTTGAGCTGTGGTCATTTTTGCGCTGGACTGCGCATGACTTGTCTTGTTGTTTGGTCGATCGGTTTCCGCCCACCACTAGTGGGGGTGAGCGATTTGGAATGGCGAAAGAGATGCCTCGTTGAAGAGGGGATCTCCGCTATTTTTTGTTCTGTCAGTGATGTGTAGTCCTCTTATGGATATTTCGTTTAGTCGAGATAATACCTCTAGTGTTTTCCCACATGTCGGGAGGCGTGATATTTCTGTGTATTTCATGAAAGCAAGGTAAATTGACTTTTTCATTAACTTTATCGATTTTGGGTCGTGAGCGATTTCGATTCATAGCCTGTCTCCGAAAGTCGTCGTCACGAGATGTTCTTTCCCAGCTCACATGTCGCTGCATTGTACTGCATCGGTTGATGCATGTACCAAGGACCATTACTTGCTACTTTGTTAAATGAACTAGGTTTAGAAAACCTTTATTATCTAGAGGATATTCTTGAGGACATTATTTATACTTCGGCAGACGTGTCTGTCTTGCTGAAGTCAAACTAAGGAGAGTGAACTGATCTCATACATCTGGTTATCTCCTGGCTGTTATAGAAAAGGATGGAGTTGTTCACCTGACTACATTTACAGCACTTTGAAATATAACATGCATCTGACTCATCATTGTAATGCTGTCTACCGTTTATTGCTGTATTGAATGTTGCTGTGATAATGACTGTTTGATGTGCCTACACATTTGCGTAACCATTTTGTCACTGTGGCGTCCACAATAAATAATGAAGAAAAACGTCAACGGCTGTTTCAAGACTCATTGACTTTATACGTCGTGAGTTTACTGACGTCCTATGTGGATTGCCCTGTTATTGTTGCATGAACATTGTTTTGACTGAACACATCTACACACTACACAAAACCAGACATGCGGATGCCATCCATCATCATATGGCATCACGCATCAGTATCCTTCAGCTCCAGAAGAAGCATAGGCCTTAAAATGTTATGCCAAGACTCCCGGTCCTGTGCCATCCATTCTAGATCTGTCTATGTCGTAGATCGAGATCTATCATGTGAAACGGCTGAGCAAAAAGCAGACGACAGATTTATCCTGAGAAACGGCTGGACAAAAAGCAGACGACAGATCTACCCTGAGAAACGGCTGGACTAAAAGCAGAAGACCTACGTTAACAGAATACTCGTAAATGTCATGGGGAAATTTGGCACGCAAGATCTAAATAAATAAATTGTTTTCTCACAAAGTTACTAACATGTAAGTTTAAAGACAGGCTCGATTGTCCCGGTTCCCCTTTCCTTATAAATGAAATGACGTCCCGGCCTGCCCGCACCACAGTGTTCCACAACCTCATCTACAGCGCTGACGGTCAGCAAGTTTAACTGAAATAAAGAAAAAAAAAAAAAAAACTTGACTGTAAGAGTATCACAATTATTATGAAAACGTATTTTTACCTGTGTTTTAAAATATACTTCGTCCTAGAAATAGAAATACGTGGATTGAGAAATAAGGTAGATTCGTAGTGGAATTGGTAATCACACTGATCTAGAATTTCTAGAAAATAGCCTTGAAATAACATAAAAATATTGTAAGTTTGTATTTTTACATTTATATCATAAAAATGTGGCAAGTCACGATATTGATCAAATACTATTTCCGCAACGAATGTTGGATCTTCAACATTGTGTGACTCTTCCCGTGATAGTACACTGTGATCGACTATTTGCTTACTCTTGCCATGATGGTACACTGTGATAGACTATTTGCTGATTCTTGCATTGATGATACACTATAACAGATATATGCTGACTCTGGCCTTGATGACACACGATGATATAATATTTACTTACTCTTGCCTTGATGATACACTATAGTAGACTACTTGCTGATTCTTGCCTTGATGGCACACTGTGAAAGACTATTTGCGGGCTGTTGCCTTGATGGCACATTGTGATAGACTACGGGCTCTTGCCTTGATGGCACATTGTGATAGACTACGGGCTCTTGCCTTGATGGCACATTGTGATAGACTACGGGCTCTTGCCTTGATGATACACTTTGACATGCTGCTTCCTGGTTAAATATTGATGCTTACTTGTTAACTTTCATCCGTATAATCCTCTCGCCGTTTAGTCTTGAACCTTTTTTTAGTGTTTTTCTTTTCGTATACACAGTTGTCCCTCTTTACACGTCGAAATAATTTTAATGACTAATTTTTTTATATCCTTCGTTATTTTCCTGTTCATCTTTAGTTTTTTCAAATATTCTTTATTTGCCTGTCTGTTTCCATGAAATTTGTCACATTTTTCTATTTTTGATGGACCTCAATACTTGTTTCCAATTTCGTCAGGTTATTGACTAAATATTCTGTGTCATTCATTATGTAGAAAGCTATTTTGTCTCCCGCCAAAAGGTATTGCAAAACATAAAGTATTATAGTCGTCTTCTTCAGTCTTAACTGACTAGGCGCCTTTGGAGTGTTAAACCTCAGCTGCGTTTTGCCTGGTGTGCTCAACGTGTTATTTCTCTTCTGCTTGTGGTAGAAGCCGTTCTGCACCAAATCTAATGAGATGCCTCAGAGAGCATCTCCACTTGGTGCTTGAGGCAGCTGTGTGCACCCAAGATACTGGACTTATGTGAAGCGCCTTCACGTTTCTCTTGCACGCATCTGTTAATTTCACTTATGTCAAGCGCCTTCACGTTTCTCTTGCACGCATCTGTTAACTTCACTTATGTCAAGCGCCTTCACGTTTCTCTTGTATGCATCTGTTAACTTCACTTATGTCAAGCGCCTTCACGTTTCTCTTGCACGCATTTGATAACTTCACTTATGTCACGCGCCTTCACGTTTCTCTTGCACGCATCTGTTAACTTCACTTATGTCAAGCGCCTTCACGTTTCTCTTGCACGCATCTGTTAACTTCACTTATGTCAAGCGCCTTCACGTTTCTCTTGCACGCATCTGTTAACTTCACTTATGTCAAGCGCCTTCACGTTTCTCTTGCACGCATCTTTTAACTTCACTTATGGTCGCCCGGTTGATAATTTTGTCAATTGCCAGTTGTACCTAGAAAATATCTTTGGGGATGCAACCATCTTCCATATGGTGGACATGGCCAAGCCAGCGTAATCTGCTCTGTTTAGGCAGCATTTACATGCTTTGAAAGCCAGCACGTGACAGCATTTCGACACCTGTAATTTTGTCCTTCCATGATATATCAAGGATGTAGCGCAGATGTCGCAGGTCGAAGATATTAAGTCTTATTTCTTGCTTACCATAGGTTGTCCATGTCTCGCTGCTATATATAGGGTGACTGAAAAGTGACTTCCTATTTTAAATCGTTTTTTCTTAACTCTTATATAACTAATAATGTATATGAAAAACGTCAAAAGAAAGACAGTTAACTGCCATTTCATTATGTAAAATGCTGTGTCACTTTAACATTACAAATTCTTTCAATATTGAAGATGTGTTTAGTCTAGTCTGCTAGTATTGAAGATGTGTTTAGTCTAGTCTGCTAGTACTGAAGATGTGTTTAGCCTAATCTTTCAATACTAGAGTAAAATGCCGTCATATGATGGGTGTCAAGTGCTAGGCTGTGTTATCACAATGACATACACTGTGACAGTACACTTCAAGCAACAAACATGGCTCGTTATTCACATTTAATAGTTACTCAATAAATTCGCCACACGTACGTACGATATCCGATGTCTTTATATAGCAAATCTTCAACACAACAGAAATAACATCAGCAGACTGCCACTTTGGCCGTGAACGACAAGAACAGTACAAGGCATCATGTACATCATCAAACAATATTAGCCTGGAGCAATCTCACTATATTTTGCTCATATTTCATCCTGCACTAACTATATTCCATAATACTATCCGCCTCCTCGCTTGACGTAACCTTCACTCGTTCGAATCTCTCTCACGACCACCAGCTACCACACATGACCCTTTTCATGTGACTAGTCTTTTTACTACTTCGCTCCTAACAGCTCAGTCACACCCGTGAACTTAACAACAGTACTTGACTGCTACTACTGTAATACTATTCGTGAACACAATCAAACTTAACATTAACTCACTTCAACTCACAACATGGCAACCCCCTCCTATAAAGCTTTAGTTGTCACCCGGGGCGGTCCGCCCCCTCGCAACACGCTTAGTACGCCACTGCGTCCATTCTATAACCAGTTCATGACAATGGGAATTAAATTCAAATCCCTAATACTTAACGGAAATTTTATTTATTCAAATACTTGTGGAAAAATAATGTTAGGTGTGAACATTTGCTTGTTCATTCGTAGAGCACCTTGATCTTCTGTTGTTTTAATGGGCCGGATAGTTCATAACATGACTGGAATCTTCAGATCCTATTTGATCGGAACTATAATAGAGCTTTAGCTCACCTGGAAGTGTTGTTGTGATTTCTCTATTCAGATCTAAAGCCTCCTTATTCTAGGTGCACAAAATGACTTGGAGGAAATAAACGTGCAAAGACATTAAGTGTAGGGTATTTATACATCTCTAAACACTTGTATACGAAGAAACATATTTAAACAATTTTGCTGAAATTGTCTCTTCATCAGATACAATCCACTTAAGTCATGACAGTGAGAATAGTTATCAACATATCCTTCCATTTTTTTAATTCCCGTATTAAAAACCAAATAATTTGTTTTACATCCGATGTTAAAGAAAGTCTGAACATGCACGGCGTTCACAGAGAGATGTTATTGTTGCCTGCACACCGTCCTTCCACGAAAAGAAGAAATCATCACAGCAATAAAAGAGTTAAAGAACGGAAAAGCTCCTGGCCATGATAACTTAAATGCAGAGCTATTTAAGACAGACCCTGAGCTAGCAGCAGAACTATTAGAACCACTATTTGCACAAGTCTGGAAAACGGGGACAACACCATCAGAGTGGAACAAAGGAATAATTGTCACATTGCCCAAGAAGGGAGATCTTGCAGACTGCAATAATTGGAGAGGAATCACTCTTCTCTCAGTTCCCAGCAAAATACTAGGCAGGATAATTATACAGAGAATTTCAAAAGCAGTAGACCACAAACTGAGAAAAGAACAAGCAGGATTTAGAAAGAACAGAAGATGTGTAGATCATATATTCACTCTCAGGAACATTATAGAGCAGTGCTCAGAATGGCAAAGACAGCTGTACATTAATTTCGTTGATTTTGAAAAGGCTTTCGACAGCATACATAGGGACAGTTTATGGAAAATACTGAGGGCTTATGGAATTCCAAGCTGCATAGTGTCAATCATAAAAAGCCTCTATGCCAACTTTACGTGTAGTGTTGGGCAGAGCAGCCTAACCTTTGAGGTGAAGACAGGAGTACGACAGGGATGCCCCTTATCAACCACTCTATTTTTAACAGTCATAGACTAGGTGATGCGCCAGACAACAGAGGGCAGTCCAAGAGGAATAAGATGGACTACATTTTCTACATTGGAAGATCTGGAATATGCAGATGACATTGCACTACTAGCACATTCACATCAACACATGCAGGAAAAAACGGATAGACTAAATAAGTTTAGCCAGCAGGTGGGCTTGAACATCGATTTAAAGAAGTCAGAGGTCATGACGCTCAATGTGAGCAACCCTGAGCCCATATCAGTAAGGAATCAGCAACTGGTACAGACAGACACCTTCACATACCTAAGATGCATAGTAACACCAAACGGCGGGGCAGGCAAAGACATCAACATCAGAATGAATAAGGCAAGAACAGCCTTTTTTAGCCTGAACAACATCTGGAAGTCCTCTCAATACAGCACAAGCACAAAATTAAGATTATATCAGAGCTGTGTGCTTTCTGTGCTTCTCTATGGTGCGGAATGCTGGAGAGTTACAGAGAAGGAAATGTCGAAATTGTCCTCTTTTCACACAACATGCCTAAGAAAAATTCACCGAATCTTATGGCCGAATACCATCACCAACCAAGATCTGCTTACTCGGAGCAAGCAAGAGGACATGCACACCATCATAGCTGGCAGACGCTGGAGCTGGGTTGGCCATGTCCTCAGAAGAGACCCCGATGCCATCACAAGAACAGCTATGCTTTGGACCCCTGAAGGAAAACGAAAGAGAGGCCGACCAAAAACAACCTGGCGGAGGACTGTGGAGGCTGAGATGCAGGGAATGAACCAGAGTTGGGGCACTGTACGAAGGATGGCCACCGACCGAGCAAAGTGGAATCATTTTGTTGTTGCCCTACAAGACGCCACTAGGCGTGATGGCCACTGACTGCTTTGACGGTCGGCGGCTAAGGATCACAGAAGAAAAGAAGCACACCATCCATTGCGCATTTTTCTTTGGTGAGTGTCACTATTTTCGGGAGAGTATTAAAAAACCAAAATATATGTTTTACATCCTTCTTCTTTTTCTTCTTCGTACACTCTCAGACGTCCACTTGAATGTTTTCAAAGAAAGCTGTAGTCAGTTTGATGCTATTTGAATCTCCGTAGAGCTTTTCCACGAATGGTACTGGTGTCGGCCATATGCGCTTTCTCTGTTCCGCATATGTTGGGCAACTTTGAAACAAATGTTCAGCAGTCATTTTATTAGTGCCACAGTTACACACTGGTCAAGTGATCAGGATTTGAAAATATATCTAAAGGGGAAGAGTGGAGTAAGTCAGGGGAGAACTGGATAAACTACCAGCAGGTCATCATTAGCCTTGGCAGTGAGTGCAGATTTTGGGGCAATGGAAAAGCAGAGCTGGAGATAAATCAGCTGATAAGTTATCATGCTGGGGATGATGACGCCATTGTGTACACTGATGGGTCTGTAGTGCGTGGTGAGAAGTCAGGATGGGGCTTCTCTGTGAGAGTAAAGGGCAGGGTCGTTGCTGAACAGAGTGGGGCCTACATGACAACAACTTCCAGCATGAGAATGGAGATAGGGCAGTTACTGCAGCACGGAGGTGGCTGTCTGAAAGTTCATCAACCAGGGCAGTTTGGCCTCGAGAGCACTCATAGTGGGGACACTGGACATGGATAAGGAAGAAATACTAAGGGCAATTAATGATCGCCTGCTAGATAATGACACTGCAGTGGATGAATCAACAAGGCTGAAACTGTGGAAGTTTGGCACCCCTAGGCGGGGTTGTCGCACGGAAGGTCCTGGGTTCGAGTTCTGGGTAAGCCACTCACATCTACTGTTTTTCTGTTGTCTAGTTTTCTACTTCTTTATTTCTTACGAGTGCCTGAAAACATACCTTTATGTTTGTCTAATATTTATTTATTGTTTACAGGCCTCGGGTTTCTCTTCCTTATGTGTTATAAATGTTTATACAATACCAAAACCTACCCTCTGTCCTGTACTTACTGTTCTTAGTCTTCTATCGTTTACTAGTCTTTGTCTTGTGTGGACTGACCTATACTGTATAATAGGGGAACAACATAAGTGATTGCGTCCTTAATAAGCTGGACTGCCCATGGTAAACTTCCGGTGTTATGTGTTGCGGATCGCACTAATGATCCGTCATCGAAGCATCATTTTTTGGGGATGCCTAGATGGCAGGGAGGATAGTGTGATTCGCTTGCATAGCTAGGCGGGGTTGTCGCACGGAAGGTCTTGGGTTCGATTCCTGGGTAAGCCACTCACGTCTGTTGTTTTTCTGTAGTCTAGTTTTCTACTTCTTTATTTCTTACGAGTGCCTGAAAAAATACCTTTATGTTTGTCTAATATTTATTTATATATATACTAGTAATAACCCGTCAAACTTGGCGGGTTTTTAATTATAGTGTGTTGTTTCCGCTCCCGGATGAGCAGATAGGAGTACATTCTTAGAGTGTTTTTGGTTTCTTTCCATTAAAGAGTGTAATCAAACTGTTCATGAACACCGTCATTTGAACGCTTTTCTGTGTTGATTGTAACTATTTTCGGGAGAGTATATATAATGGAAACAATACAATTTTTCAACACGGTTGCATTCCTCAGCTGTGACCAACGTACACACGGCGAGAATTATGTTATTTTAGATTCAATTTAAAAGTTCTTTGATGACAACATTTCGTGAGAAAGTGCGTGGATTGTTTTCAGAGAGTTTTCCCTGATAATAAGTGGTTTTAACAAACACTTTCAAGTTTTCATGATTTGTACATCGGGTGAGGGCTCATGCACACCAATTTTTATGCACTTTTTCTTTGTCGAGCGCTACTAATTTTGTGAAAGAATAAAAAAAATAAAAAATAAAATAACATGTCTGTTGTTTTTCTGTTGTCTGGTGTTCTACTTCTTTATTTCCTGCGAGTGCCTGATAACATACCTTTACATTTGTTTCATATTAATTTACTGTTTACAGGCCTCGGGTTTCCCTTCCTTATGTGTAATAAATGTTTATACAATACCAAAAAAAAAAAAAAAAACTACCCACTGTCCTGTTCTCACTGTTCTAGTCTCGGGTTTCCCTTCCTTATGTGTAATAAATGTTTATACAATACCAAAAAAAAAAAAAAAAAAAAAAACCTACGCACTGTCCTGTTCTCACTGTTCTAATCTACTATCATTTACTGGACACAGTATTAAGGTCCTTGTCTTGTTGGATTGGCCTTTACTGCAGGATAGGGGAACAACAGAAGTGATTGCGTCATTAATAGGCTGAACTGCCCATGGTGGACTTCAGGTGTCGTGTATTGTGGTTCGCACTGATGACCTGCCATTGAAACATCATTTTTTGACGATGCGTAGATGGCAGGGAGGATAGTGTGATTCACTTGCATGGCTAGGCGGGGTTGTCGCACGGAAGGTCCAGTGTTCAAATCCTGGGTAAGCCACTCATGTCTGTTGTTTTTCTGTTGTCTGGTGTTCTACTTCTTTATTTCCTGCGAGTGCCTGATAACATACCGTTTCATATTAATTTACTGTTTTATATAACACCCACGCCGCGCAAGTTGCACATCGTGCTTTGCGCCTTTTTTTTTCTGACGCGAATTACTATCTTGAGTGTGACCGACCGACGTAACATACATCGGTAATTATGTTAGTTGGGATGGGATGGGATGGGATATGATGATTGAAGATGTATTTAGTCTAGTCTTCCAGTACTGACGATGTATATAGTCTAATCTTTCAATACTAATGATACATTAGTCCAGTCTCTCAATACTAATATTAATGTAGTTTAAAACTTCTTAAGATGAAAGATAACTACTTTCATATATAGGTGCTTGCAGATAATGAGTGATTGAAGCGATAGAACAAGATTACTGATGTACAACTGACAGAAATAACCAAATACCTATGGAACAAGAGGTGTTGAGAAGACGTTCGCGTTGTAGAGGACTCACATTAAGAAAATCAGCTGAAAGAATTACAAGGCAATCCCTGTTCAGGAACCACCAGGTTACGAGAAACAAAGGGAGTCTCCCAAAAATAAAAAATGGAAATGAGAACTGGGGGGACATGAATGGAATAAAGAAGACCAGGACAGAAAGTCTTAGCATGTTTTTGTTGACGGCTTGTGCTTCACGGAGACTGCTTCGTTATTGATGATAACGATGATGATGAGGATGAATTTTGCTTAGTATTTCAATACTTAAGATGTATTTATTCTAGTCTTATAATGATAATGATAATCTAGTTGTAGAATTCTTTTTTGTGGGTAAGGTCGAGTCGTGCCTGGACAGTTCAGTGTTGCGTGTATCTAGGTCACCAGCATGAGGCGCTGCCAGGGTGTAATGCAGACACTCACACATAAACAATATACATGTTTCTCAGGTGTGTAGAACTCGTAATAGGATTGTTGCGTGATAAATTCTCGCAACATCGTTTTATTTCAATATCTGTTTTATAACGCAAGGGCAACAACTGCTTGAAATCTATAGTCACTTTTCTCGGTAAGCATTTGTCTTCTCGCGTTAGTATCGAATGCAGTTAACTTTTGAGCTGTGGTCATTTTTGCGCTGGACTGCGCATGACTTGTCTTGTTGTTTGGTCGATCGGTTTCCGCCCACCACTAGTGGGAGTGAGCGATTTGGAATGGCGAAAGAGATGCCTCGTTGAAGAGGGGATCTCCGCTTTTTTTTGTTCTGTCAGGGATGTGTAGTCCTCTTATGGATATTTCGTTTAGTCGAGATAATACCTCTAGTGTTTTCCCACATGTCGGGAGGCGTGATGTTTCTGTGTATTTCATGAAAGCAAGGTAAATTGACTTTTTCATTAACTCTATCGATTTTGGGTCGTGAGCGATTTCGATTCATAGCCTGTCTCCGAAAGTCGTCGTCACGAGATGTTCTTTCCCAGCTCACATGTCGCTGCATTGTACTGCATCGGTTGATGCAGGTTCCAAGGACCATTACTTGCTACTTTGTTAAATGAACTAGGTTTAGAAAACCTTTATTATCTAGAGGATATTCTTGAGGACATTATTTGTACTTCGGCAGACGTGTCTGTCTTGCTGAAGTCAAACTAAGGAGAGTGAACTGATCTCATACATCTGGTTATCTCCTGGCTGTTATAGAAAAGGATGGAGTTGTTCACCTGACTACATTTACAGCACTTTGAAATATAACATGCATCTGACTCATCATTGTAATGCTGTCTACCGTTTATTGCTGTATTGAATGTTGCTGTGATAATGACTGTTTGATGTGCCTACACATTTGCGTAACCATTTTGTCACTGTGGCGTCCACAATAAATAATGAAGAAAAAACGTCAACGGCTGTTTCAAGACTCATTGACTTTATACGTCGTGAGTTTACTGACGTCCTATGTGGATTGCCCTGTTATTGTTGCATGAACATTGTTTTGACTGAACACATCTACACACTACACAAAACCAGACATGCGGATGCCATCCATCATCATATGGCATCACGCATCATTTGGTGGCCAATGTGGGGATATTGATGGAAAGCATAAAACTTTCCACATAAACATGCTTTCGGAATTTCACGAACGTCCGGACTATTTGCTGCCTATTTTCCAGGCAACGGATGATGCTCCTGCACCTCACGGTCATTATTCATCCCTGTCTGTCATTCAGGATGAGGAAGCTACCTTCTCTGATGTCAACCTTCCCCTTCCAGTGGTTCCATTACATTCTACGGAATCTTGGAAAAACGTTTCTGTTTCTCCTAATCTTTCTGGTGACGAACATCGACAAGTCTCGTCGATGTTACAAACATTTCAGGATGTTCTCACTGACATTCCTGGACACACAGATGTCATAGAACATGACATAATTCTTACCGACAATAATCCAATTAGGGTTAGGCCGTATCCTATTCCTATACACTTTCAGTCGCAAGTGGAAAAGGAATTGGATGAAATGATTCAATTAAATATAATTGAACCATCGACTTCACCATATTCTTCTTCCATGGTTATTGTCCGGAAGAAGGATAAGAACATACGAATTTGCGTTGATTATCGCAAATTGAATCAGGTCACAAAGTTCGACGCTGAACCGATGCCTTTGTTAGAAGATCTACTGATTAGACTTTCTAATTCTAGATTCTTCACTAAACTTGACTTGTCTAAAGGTTATTGGCAAGTGCCTTTAGCAGAGCATGCCAAACCTCTTACTGCTTTTTCTACACCTAGGGGTCTATTTCAATGGAATGTTATGCCTTTTGGTCTCATGAACGCCCCTGCCACTTTCGTTCGCATGATGCGTCGAATTCTGTCACATCGTTCGGATGTCATCGCATACTTAGATGACATCTGTCTCTTCAGTGATACCTGGGAAGATCACTATTTAGGGTTATATGACTTACTGTCCACTCTACGTGAGAATAATTTGACAGCAAAACCTTCTAAAGCTTTTGTTGGTTTTGGTGAAATCTCTTTCCTGGGTCATCGTGTTGGTCATGGTCTCTTGAAGACAGAAGACCACAATACTTCCAAAATACTGAACATCTCTGTTCCTAAAACGAAGAAACAAGTTAGGAGTCTCTTAGGTTTAATTCAATTTTATGGGAGATTTATTCCAAATTTATCTTCGATCATGGCACCTCTCTCAACATTGTTGAAGAAAGGTTCGCCTAATCTGGTCCGTTGGTCTGAAGAATGCCAATCTTCACTAGACCAAATCAAGAATATATTTTCTTCTCCTCCCATCTTAAGATTACCTACTCTTGATAGGACTTTTGTTCTTCGGAGTGATGCTTCATCCACTGGGATTGGAGCAGCACTGATGCAAGAATATGCAAATACTCTGCATCCTGTTATGTACATTTCTAGAAAACTAAATGCGGCAGAGAGGAACTACTCGGTTTTAGACCGTGAGTTGTTAGCGATGGTTTGGTCAATTCTAAAGCTACAAAGATTCCTCCTGGGCGCACATTTCATTCTAGAGACTGATCAGAAAGCTCTTACAGCTATTCAGACTAAGAATTTGAAGAGTTTCTACAATAGATTAGCACACCTGTACTTACTCTATATGTACACACTATCGTGCTTTGTTGTCATCTTCTTCTGTTCGTTTTTTAAGATGATAGAGGAGGACTGAGTAGTTAATATAAGGGCCGTTAGTTTACTAAACAGCCACAATTATTAATAATGTATTGTACCTTATGAAGCATATTAGTTATTAATTAGCATTATATTGCTTGTACTTTCTCAGAATGTCATTGTTGAGCTGAGGACTTACCTTACGAGTTCTAGATTGTGTACTTACCCTCGGAATACCAGAGCATATGTCCTGGATCGTCATGTAGTTTAACTTTGCTATGTACTTATGTCATTACATGTCAAAGAATGTACTATTTAAATTTTCCTATCAGATTTGTACATCCATTTTTAAAGACAATATTAGAGTATGCTGTTTAATGATGATTATAGTAACTTGCATACGTATATTGTGTTTACATGCTAACGTGATGTGTGTTGGTGACACCTCCCCGATGTGAATATTTTTTGAGACATATTTATTTTTCTGTTGAGGTATATCCTCACCAGACACTCTATAATTAGCCTATTGTTTGGCAATTTAATTAATTATCAGCGCATAATTCGTGCGTTTTGAGCCGCTTACCGCTTGCTCTTTGATATTGAAAAAAAAATATGTTCCACATTTTTTTTTAATCGGGAGGAGGTGGTGATATGTTGCGTGATAAATTCTCGCAACATCGTTTTATTTCAATATCTGTTTTATAACGCAAGGGCAACAACTGCTTGAAATCTATAGTCACTTTTCTCGGTAAGCATTTGTCTTCTCGCGTTAGTATCGAATGCAGTTAACTTTTGAGCTGTGGTCATTTTTGCGCTGGACTGCGCATGACTTGTCTTGTTGTTTGGTCGATCGGTTTCCGCCCACCACTAGTGGGAGTGAGCGATTTGGAATGGCGAAAGAGATGCCTCGTTGAAGAGGGGATCTCCGCTTTTTTTTTGTTCTGTCAGGGATGTGTAGTCCTCTTATGGATATTTCGTTTAGTCGAGATAATACCTCTAGTGTTTTCCCACATGTCGGGAGGCGTGATGTTTCTGTGTATTTCATGAAAGCAAGGTAAATTGACTTTTTCATTAACTCTATCGATTTTGGGTCGTGAGCGATTTCGATTCATAGCCTGTCTCCGAAAGTCGTCGTCACGAGATGTTCTTTCCCAGCTCACATGTCGCTGCATTGTACTGCATCGGTTGATGCAGGTTCCAAGGACCATTACTTGCTACTTTGTTAAATGAACTAGGTTTAGAAAACCTTTATTATCTAGAGGATATTCTTGAGGACATTATTTGTACTTCGGCAGACGTGTCTGTCTTGCTGAAGTCAAACTAAGGAGAGTGAACTGATCTCATACATCTGGTTATCTCCTGGCTGTTATAGAAAAGGATGGAGTTGTTCACCTGACTACATTTACAGCACTTTGAAATATAACATGCATCTGACTCATCATTGTAATGCTGTCTACCGTTTATTGCTGTATTGAATGTTGCTGTGATAATGACTGTTTGATGTGCCTACACATTTGCGTAACCATTTTGTCACTGTGGCGTCCACAATAAATAATGAAGAAAAACGTCAACGGCTGTTTCAAGACTCATTGACTTTATACGTCGTGAGTTTACTGACGTCCTATGTGGATTGCCCTGTTATTGTTGCATGAACATTGTTTTGACTGAACACATCTACACACTACACAAAACCAGACATGCGGATGCCATCCATCATCATATGGCATCACGCATCAAGGATGTGGTCGAGAGTAAAGTAGTGTGTGTAGGAAACAGCAGATCGTGGACACGAAGTCGTATAGGCTCTTATTCAGCTACACACCAAACTCAATCCACCACAAGTAGAAGTCATAGACGTGGATAATGCAGATGACTTTTCTTCAACATTTATTACGGCAACAGTACGCTAACAGACGACACAGTCAATAGCACAAAGGATCATGGACATTTCATGTGTGGTAATGATTATAAACATCAAGCATCATAAATCTTGCATAACTCATGTATAAGATGCTAGTAGAGCTGGCTTGACAAGTTACGTTCGTTCATACTGTAGCTCAGGGCCCCTGACTAAACGCGTCAGGTAGTCCTTTAACAAATATCCCGCACGATAAAGGCGGTTCCAGTTGCTTAATATCAAAGTCTATGAACTTGTTTAATGAAAGTCAAGACTTCATCTGGCTTCACACGCCAGACACTTCTTCTTCTGCTCAAAGATATCGGCCGAAATATCGGGCCTCTATAATAATGTGAACAACTGTGTATTCTTCATGGGCAGGCATAATCATCCATGCCGAAACATACCGCTAACATGCGGTTTTCATAATAATCTCTCTTCACTGGGCTTCTGTAATATAGTTAGACGAATAGTCTTAGTTGGCTACATCGAGCACACATAATGGACTCTGTATCTCAAAGAACTGTGAGCCCTACTCACAGGTCGACACAAAATGTTCTGCAACTTAGGCATAATAATTAAGTTTCTTTTACCTTTGACAGAATCCGAGAAATACACAGATAACAACTGTCGTCATTCTTGACGAACAGAATAACTCTGGGGAGAATCACTAACATCACAGTCACACTGAAGACTATCTTTCCCCCAGAAAATGCAGAGAAGTACAACGGACATACTAGTCCGGTCAGAACCCAGATCATCACTCCCTAACGGAAGTCTCTCCGTTTCGCGCTCAAAAAACTTGCGCATGCGTAGACAGAACAGATCTGAGAACAGCTAACCCCCGACTTAAGACAGGTCAACACAATGAATAAAACAAAGGGAAGATAACCCCAAATCAACCTGTCCAAGAGAGTTAATATACAGTTCTCTACCTTAGATCATCAAAAAATATTAAATAGATTTACGTCTTATGAAACCGTCAAAAACGACAGCAACACTAGTTTAATATTCAATATTACATATGCCCTGTTCAGTTCCCAGGGGTCTCCTAGGACATGCACAAAAGAATAGCACTACTATTCCCTCAGGCATGTCGTAAACCTTATATTGTAATACAAATTGTTGCCGAGGTCACTCCTGCAGACGCATATGCTATGACGCAGGCTGCATGCAATGGGCTATCGGCAATGGTGTCTCTATTGCCTGTAAAAGGAGAGGAATGTAAGGTTAACATTTTTTCTTCTCGTACGGCGAAAGATGCCTCAATAGGCTGTGTGTGGTGTTCCCGGAAACGGGGCCTCCCAGATCTGGGGCAGAGTTGCGTCTCGGCTCAGATGACGCTTACTGGTTGCAGCCACCTCACTGTACTATTGGATGGACATGAGGTATAGAATACCTATAGGCGTGAGGTGGCAGAGAAGCAAACCCATAAAAATTGCTTGCTGAAATCGGATGTGTCGGGCCGATAGGCGCAGATATCGCAGCCTAGCTGTAAACTACGACACATCGTACTTACCGCTCAAAATTAACGGCCAGCATTGTAAGAGAAAGATATGGCTAAGAGCGAACGCAAACAACAACAACAACATTTTTTCCTTGTCTTACAATACTTCAGATGTATTTATTCCTGTCTTCAATCAATTAATACCTTTAGCTCCCCAATAAGCATAGTCCTTCAACAAACTCATGCCAAGTCCTCCTGTCACGTGCCAGAAGCTCAAGATCTTCCCATTCCTTCCTCGTCATTTTCACTTCTATCTCCAGTTCTCTTCTCTGTGTGTTTTTTTGGTCTATCTCTACCTCTCTTTCCCTGATGATTTCAGATTAATGGCTGCCTTCCAATGCTATCAACAGGTTTCGTCAATGTGAGTTCCATCCATCGCCAGCGTTTTCTTCTCATCTCTTGTTCCACTCATCTCTGGTTCTTGTCATCAGTTCCACATTGGTGACCTTGTCATATCATTTCAATCCTTTTATTCTCCGCAATCACCCATTTATGAAAGCCTGTAGCTTTTTAGTTGTGGTTTTGGTATTCTCTTTGTTTCAGAGCCATACAATAGGACTGACTTGACATTTGAGTTGAAGATTCTTATTTTTATGTTGGACTTAATTTCTCTGGATCTTCATGTTTTCCCAATGCAATGCAGTATTTCAATCTTATATAACTATATGAAGCTCAGCAACCCTAGTTTAACAGCAACAGTGCTACAGTTTGTATTTGTGAACAGTAATGAAATCTAGTTTTTTTGTATGTTGCTAGACAATTAACGAAACGACTTTGCACGATTTTTATCCGATTCTCTCGAGTGTAGTATTCGTTAGATTCAACATCGTGTGGTATCGATATTTCTTATCTTACCAACAATCTAATTTATTTGTGTTTGCGTAGTCTGTTCCAGTATTTGCTTGTACTCTTTCCTATAAGATTTCCTTCCACCGATTACGATTTGCTTATTATCGGCACGTTTAATAAGACGTTTGAAGCTGAGCGACCTCTCGTCTTGTCTGTTAGTGGAATCGATGCTGATATATTTAAACTGTCCCCTTTGTTGCTCATTCTGATTCTCAATATTCTCCAATGGAATGCAGAAGGTGTCCTAAAGAAGAAACCTCCGCTCGCCAAAAAATTACACGATGAACAAATTGACATAGTCTGCATTCAGGAAACTCACCTAAACTCAAACCACAGATTTTCTGTAAGAGGAACGCAGAAGAATTTCAGACTCAAAGGGGCTTCTACAACGTCAGAGATTCCAGACAACGACAAGGGGCGTTCGTATTACTAGAAGCTTACATTTTTACTACTGACACGGGCCTGCAGTTATTCCTTCAGTTCTGCTACACGCACGAATACATGTCATGTATGCACACGTCCACAATCGCGCACACATACATAAACACCCACATCGATAAAAACCACAGATCTAACGGCAGTGTCAATACCAGCTGCAACAACCCATCTTCTGCTCCGTTGGTCGTAACATTCGATGTAAATATATTTTGAATTAAAATTTACAGCCAAACGGATTCTGATTAGCCAAGTATACGAGCGGTCTTTTTAAAATCAAACCACTTCCGGAATAACACTGCACCACTGCTAGACGGTACAGTAAAATATTCCATTCAGAACGTCTTCTGGATGAAACCACTCCGTGAATGACCCCTCGCAATGATGTATATAGCAAAAACAACGAAGCGTAAATTGCTGGTGCAGTGTTGAAGAATGAAAGATGGCTGTTGCAAGACGAAGGTGAATAGAGGGGTATTGATTGGGATTTGTATAATAAATGACGTTCCGTGATTTAGCTGCCCAGACATAGAAAAGAGAACGTGGATCAGGAATTGTATTGTATTGTACTGTATTGTGCCCCGTCCAAGCGAGATAAATTAGAGCCAAGTCTTCAGTGGTTGTGAGGGCCCTTTTAGAAGATTGTTTGGAAACTAAAACTTGTCGGAGCATTAGCGTTGGATAATACAAGTGGAATGAGAAGTGAGAAAAAGACGCTGTTGTTAGGTATGACACACGTTGAGAACACAGATTGATAGCATTGCAAGGTAGTCCTTTATATGGAATAGCATGGGAAAGGAAAATAGAGAGGTACCAAAAACATATGAGGAAGTTAGTTGGAGACAGACTTAACGGTGATAAAGAAGACATATAAAGACCTTCAACGGACGGCACATGATATGAGGTTCTTGGCGTGACTTTTTGACGGACGGCACATGATATGAGGTTCTTGGCGTGAATTTATTGACGGACGGCACATGATATGAGGTTCTTGGCGTGACTTTTTGACGGACGGCACATGATATGAGGTTCTTGGCGTGAATTTATTGACGGACGGCACATGATATGAGGTTCTTGGCGTGACTTTTTTTTTGACGGACGGCACATGATATGAGGTTCTTGGCGTGAATTTATTGACGGACGGCACATGATATGAGGTTCTTGGCGTGACTTTTTGACGGACGGCACATGATATGAGGTTCTTGGCGTGAATTTATTGACGGACGGCACATGATATGAGGTTCTTGGCGTGAATTTATTGACGGACGGCACATGATATGAGGTTCTTGGCTTGAATTTATTGACGGACGGCACATGATATGAGGTTCTTGGCGTGAATTTATTGACGGACGGTACATGATATGAGGTTCTTGGCGTGAATTTATTGACGGACTATAATTCAAATGGGTAGTAAATTAGCGTCAAAGACTGTTCTTTGCAATTTTCGTCTCCGTATAAAATTATACAAACAACATGTTCCGCTTGACATTGATAAAAACAGTTGATAGCTTTACAAGGCAGTCCTTGTTCTGGGATCCTCAGGATAAGAGGAACAGATGGAGACGAAAAATACACGGAGAAATGAATTGGACATAGACAAGACGGGGATAAAAAGGACATGGGGGGACTTTGAGCGGGTTTCATAGGACAGAAAGGCGTTGCGTGTATTTATTGAACGCCTATGCTCCAAGTGGAGCTAAGTGGTAAAGAATGAGTACATGTTCATATCTATGATTTTATTAGTGCCTGTAATGCATGGTGGCATTTCTGGTGTCATCCTTATATGATCACCAGCTAAGCACAACGCTGTAGTATACAAATGTGGTAGTGAACCTCTGTCTGTGAGGCTATTTCCACCCTTATTGACTCTTAATTTCACCCACATATTTCCAGGGATTTCCCCTGTGGTGAAACATGTTGAGGACCCAGCATTACACACTAAGCCTGGAGGAGTCAATTGAGCCCCAGATGTAACTCTTGCTTTTACCTGGTTGGCTGCATGAAGGAGGATCTCACTATGGACCCATGATAGGCTGGGGAAGTTGAGAAGTGGCTCTGTGAAGGACGTGACGATTCCTTAAGCAAGCCCAGAACCATAGCACAGTATTTTAGCTCTGCATATTTTAAGAGCCCCTTGGATGGCGGGGAATGCACAGGATGCCACGCTCTTCTTCCTCTCAGCTTGGGAACAGACGACATGATACTTTTAATGCAAGCCAAGCTGGAGAAACTGGAGCTCATGACCACAAATCAACAAGTTTTGGAATGTCAGAAAAGCCACAGGAAAAGCCTAGATCTAGTGTAGATAACACAAAGGAACCTTCAACTTGGTATTGGCTGAAAAAGAGCGAGAAGTTCAACAGCCCTCGTTAATCAACATCGTTGTCTGTCAATGCTACACTACGGCGAGAGTCATTGATTAGTCAATAATGACAAAAACAAACAACTTCAATGCCTGTCCAACAGTTCCTTTATGGAAGGTCTGTTAACATATATGCTTGTCAACTAAATCTATCTAAATGGATGAGATAAAAACATAGACGAGAAAATGAGAACATGTAAGAATGAACAAATACATTTATACAATCATATTTATCACCCATTTTCGATGGAAAAAAAAAAGTGGTTAAACACATTAAATGCAATGAAACAAATATCAAGAAATGCAAAACATGTATTTAAAATTATCATGAATGAAAAAAAAGGAAAATATGCAGTAATCCAAACTCTACACAATCCTTGCATACACTGTGTAATGAAAGTTGGACAATGGTACGCCATATACACTAGAGACATTATGAAACACCATTGCACATGCCAGAGAATTTGCAGCCTGGAATAAAAAAAAAAACAAAAGAAAAAAATAACAAATGTAATAGACTGTATAGGATAAAGTACACTATATACATAAATAATTACCTACATTTATTGTTTTTTGTGGGGTTGAACCGTGTATTCCACGCACATCATAAACATATTTTTCTTGCTCATTGGCCAAAATCCGACCAATCATTGACAAGGATAATACTGATCGTACATAGACAAGAGTCAGGAAGATCAAGCATAGAGAAAGAAAATAGACAACAGCCTAAACTGACCTAAACAGCATAATGCACGCATCAGAAACGGGTAGTGCACATTTACTGGAGGAAAGAAATGTAAATAATGAAGGACACCTGAGTCATGTGAACAGTAAATAAATAAATAAAGGTAATTAACAGGCACTCGTTGGACTTGAAGGAGGATACCAGACAATAGAAAAAAATATATATAAGTGATAGTTTTACCGGGACTCAAACAGAGGACCATCCAAACGGCGCCATCGCCTTGTCGTGAAAGTATATCGTAAACACAGCCAGTTTTGCACATAGACATGGAAGAGAATAATGGCAAAAAATGTCGACAAACGAGGGAACGATTAAGGAAAAACATTCTGGGCAGTCTAACAATTTGAGGGAAGGATTATCTAGGCCAGAGTCCAGTTCAGATCCCTGTCAGGCTGACCAATATTTGTGCAGCATCGTCGGGGTTGATGAGGCATCAGCGAGAAAACAATTCGTGTTGACACGACTCTTGGTCCATTATTCCAACCTTTTTTTTTTTCTTTATTGGTTTAAACTGGACTAACACTGTGGCATCTCGAGACAATACCAGGTATATCTCCAGGCCGTCCACAAAGGTTACTGGGCCGTAGGCGCGAGTAGGAACCTAGTAAAATCAAGCGAAAAATAAAAATAAGGTTCGAAAGAAGAAAATAGTTTTAGTTATTTCCTCCTGTTGACGTTATTAAAAACAGGAATAGTAAAAGCGTTAGTCTCATTACAGCAAATTATTTCAAATACCCTTTAGGAGATATGTTTCTCGCAGAGAGAGGTCGTATTACCGATCTGTACTCTGTAATACGAGACACCGATCCAGACATTTTACACCTTTTGTGCCCCTGGACGAATAGGGCTTTCCTTTCAGTACATCGATCTCCCCCCTGAAGAAGACAAACGTGTCATAACTGCGGGCGTCTACCGATTATTTACTGAAAGCAGTTATCTTGGGGAAATTTCTCGTGTTAGTAGGGGCTTGCGAGCTACTGCAAGCGTAAACTTCTCCTGTGACATTTTGAACTAGAAAGATAGTTAGTGATAGATATCGCTGAGGCGGATAGAACGAATAGGACTAATATAATATGCTGCTTCGTATTTGCATTAGTTATGTGTGGTTATCGTAGTCACCTAGCAGAAGCAACATCTATGGCAAATGGGCTTTGAGATTTGTCTGTCTAAGAGAAATTACTGACGCGCCTGTCTTAGTAGGTACGAGGTATTATGTTTTTCATTCTCCGAGCGTCTAAAGCAGTGTCTATAGAAGTGTCTAAATAGTGTATAAATAGTGTCTATAATAGAGTCTACACTAGTGTGTAAGCATGGTCTAAAAGTGCAAGGCAATCGGTAAACTAACAAAAGCATTAAAAAACAAAAATGCTCAACTAAACAGTGCCTAATTATACTGTGAACACTAAATAAACATACACGGGTATGTCGCAGACACTCGTGATAAATAAAGAAATAGACGTGATAGGCCTCGTTTCCCGGTTCTATATTCATATTAAAATGTATCTGACTTATTCACTGTTCACACTGTTTGCCTTTAACGTACATACTAATATTAATTCTTTCTCATAATCCTCTCTAACTGTTTTTTTTCAGGGTTATGGATTCGGACAAACAAATTTGCTACTCCTGAAATTTTTAGAACTGCGACTCCCGACTCCAACGATAGTTTTTTTCTAGTCATATGCCATAAAATTCGGAGTTGGAGTCTGGACATTTTTTACCGACTCCGACGCCCTTAAAATACGACCGACACCACGGCCCCGACTTCACAGCTCTGGTTTCTTTAGAGAAAATAACACTAAATTTTTTTTCTCCAGTTTTCTACCGTGGCCATGTGGCATTTCTCATTGGGGATTTACCAGAGTGACTACATGCGATTTCAGATTTCACGTTACGGCTCTCAGCAATTGTTTTGTTAATTAATTGATTTGTTGTTTTGTACATTTAGATTAGTTATCACTTTCTTTATTCTACTGTTTTCGTTTGTTTGTCGTGACGAAGATCTTGTGGTTGTAACGTATTACGTAGGTCATGTCTGTTCTAGTACGACGTACATCGCCTGCTTACGTTCGTTTGTTGTGACGAAGATCTTGTGGTTGTAACGTAGGCCATGTCTGTGTTCTAGTACCACGTACATTACCTGTTTACGCGCAGTCAGCGTGAATGATTTCTTGGAGTGACGCACTGATATGAGCGAAATCATTTTTTAAATGTCACTTTTTCAGTGGATCCAAATTTTTGAGACACCCTGTAGATTGTCGTGATTTTGTTTTGGATTTTGAAGGGACTGGAGTTGAGGTTTCATATTTACGTATGAGTTTTCTTTTACATTTTATTTCATTTTTTTCTTTCTTGTGACTGCCTCGATTAAAGCAGGCTTCACAGAACAATTTAGTAAATGTAAAAGTAAACCTGGCATTTTGACAATAATGTAAAAGATACGTATCAATTTCGTCCTATGCAACAAAACAAAAACAAATTCAACAATTAAAGAAAAAAGAGCATAAAATAAAAAAAGAACTAGTAGTGAACGACACAGAAAACAATGAGAATAACAAAAATATGGAAAGACCACGAGAACATTGAAAAATATTATTTTTTAAAATATTGTTTTGTCAAATCGATTCCTTGTATAATATTATTTCTCTATATTTCAATTTGGAAGAATACGTGGGAATTTTTTTAAGAATCTACAAATTGCTTAGGAGCCGCAGGAGAGATGAAAATCAAAAATGTGCAAACAGCTAAGCATAAAAATCCATAATAATAATAATCTAGTGAGTGCTCTTTCACCCTGGCACGTGAATGAGATTAAATCTGTCAGTCTCTCAACTGTCATTTCACAACACACGTCAGTTTCTTCATGGGCTAACTGCTGCCCTCAGAGGTCATGAACAAATCACGTGCGAGCCCGGATATGCCTTGTATATTCTTCATATTAATCTTAAACATGCACCTTAACGCATTTGTTTGAACGATTGTTTACTTATTTACGCAGGCGACCTTTGTCTTTACTGACTGTGTGTGGTGCACCACTCTGAGTGGGGACTTCCCAGTACCAAAGACTGCTGTGCCCGTCACAGATTTTGCTCCTTTCCTCAGACCTACGGGTCCTGAGAGTTCCTCTATAAATGCCTTTGTGCAGATGAGGAAGGACATCCCTCGAAACCTTCGGGTATATGAGGCTCTGTCCATTTTGGCTGGAATGACGTCTCGATGGTTCGGAGGTTTTATAGCGAATATGAGTACACATGAGGGCAAGTTCGGGCACAATGGGCTAATCACCTGTTTGCCAAGTCACTCCGATTTCATGTCCCACCCATGGGCCTTGTGCACTTGGGTCCCCTCTACACCTCGTTTCACGGGGTAGAAGAGGTTTCGATTATGATGATGATGATGATGTTTACTTATAACACGAGTTCAGAAGTCGATACACTTTTGTTATTGTTGTTAAACATTAGGCAGACCTAGAATACTTATAATTACTTGTTGTATTTGCCGTTTGAGGTATGTCTGTAATGCTACTGGACTGAGTACATGCAGGGTTGATTTCTTGAAGAGACAAAGATTGTTGGCGGAAATATTCATCGAAGATTGAGAATTGTTGCTTGGTGTTGAGTGAAAACTTTGTCGCACTTTCTGGTTCTCCAGAGATTAAAAAAAAATTTCAATACATTGCCTTTTTTTCTTTTTTTTTTCTTTATTAGACAAGATGATGGTCGCAGTGTCCTGTTACCACCTTTGATTTTTTCGCTACTTAGTGGATTTGTGCAATTTCTCACTTCTCTACGCTCTGCGCAGTGTTCTACGGCTCTAAGCTCATCTTCGATACTTCTTGGAGTGAATAGCTAACGTTCCCAACGAAGAAGTATCCGCTATTAAGGCATTACTTGTAGGAATCGGTGCTGAAACTTCAAAGCGCGCTTTTACTAAGGTCTAGTCTGTGTTAGTGCGCTCATGAATCCAAACGCAAATAATCGTCTGCTTGTCTTTGGTATAATTACTCGTATATTACACGTAATTGTACAGCTCAATCAGAAATAATAATAATAATAAATTCTTTAAGCACCAAACGCGGCGCATAAGGCAGAAACCAGTGCTCTCCAGGTTGTTCGTTGTGACGCCACTCCTCTTAGCTCTTGCACATTATTTAGGCCCAACGTTCTTCCTTCTCTTATTATTGTTCTTCTGAGTGTTTCTTTTGGTCTTCCTTTTTTCCTCTTACCCTCAGGAACCCAAGTGAGCGCCTGTAGTGGTATTCTGTTGTTTTGCATTCGTAGGACATGACCGATATATGACCATATATCAGAAATAAGAACAACTGTAAATAGAATGAAACTCAACACGGCGTAACAAGACTTTTGTCTACCCGGTGTATTGACACCGTTTTTATTTCGGTTGCTAGTATAGTGCGTACTTTGTTTTTATCTGGTATCTTTTTTCTCCTTTTTCTTTTCGAACTTTCCTTAAGGCCGTTGCTCTCTGGCCTGAAATGACTCGGCATGTATGTTTTGATCTATACTGTGTTCTGGTTGGTATTTTTATAGATAACGTATAGATAACGGTTTGTTTGAAGTGTATCTGCCTGAATCTCTGTGTATATATATATATATATATATATATATATATATATATATATATATATATATATATATATATATATATATATATATATATATATATATATTCTTTTTACTTTAGTTCCTATACCTATCATATGGTGAAACGATTAGTATATACAAAAACAGGGAAAAAAAACAGATGGCACGAGAAGTAGAGGAAGACATAGGCAAAGACATATATATATATATATATACTCCTCAAGCTACTTCCATTTACTCACATCTTTTTACTACTTACATTACTTATATTTTAATATTTTCCGGCCCATGAACATATTTATTTTTTTTTTCTAGCTTATTTTTATTTATCTTTCGATTTCTATTAAGATTTTTTGTCTACCAGCCTCTTTTCCCACTTGCTGTACCTGCTTTTTGATATTACCCCTAAATTTCTGTCGTATCCATCGAGGTATTTTTTGACTTGGATTTACCAGAGTGACAACAGTAATTTCTATTTCCATTAGCGTGATTTGTTTTATTTATTTACTTGCTTTTTCCCCATTTAGATTAGTTGTTGCTTTCTTGTTTCTTCTGTTTGCATCAGTTTGTCCATGACAAAGAGCTTGTAGTCTTAACGTAGTTCAGTTCTGTATACCTTGTCCCAGTAAGACGTATATTACCTATATTTGCTCACACTTCCATCTATAACAAGGTCATCAATTGTGTAGCTGTGAAACATGGAGAACAAAATAACAATAACAGCCAGAAAGATACAGACTTTCATGTTGTTGTTGTTGTTGTTATTGATCAAGCGGCGTTTGGGTTCTCGCCTTCCGGCCAATGCCATGTAGTGGTATCTATCTGCACGTGCTGGAAAGGTGTTCTTTTGCTCCATATAAGGTGTTCCAGTTATCTGGTCACTGACTTCCCATATAAGGTGTTCCAGTTATCTGGTCACTGACTTCCCATATAAGGTGTTCCAGTTATCTGGTCACTGACTTCCCATATAAGGTGTTCCAGTTATCTGGTCACTGACTTCCCATAATAGGTGTTCCAGTTATCTGGTCACTGACTTCCCATATAAGGTGTTCCAGTTATCTGGTCACTGACTTCCCAAAAAGGTGTTCCAGTTATCTGGTCACTGACTTCCCAAAAAATGGGTGACTGCGCACAACAGAAGGATTTAAATGGTATGACAAGATCACCAATGTGGAACTGATGGGCAGATTCTGACAAAAACCGATGGGGCAAGATGGCTGTGAAGGCACACGTTGAGAAAATCTGTTGATTGCATTACAAGGCAGTCCGTATTCTGCTATGACTAGCGTTAGAGAAATAAAACAAAGCCAAAATAAACACACGGAGACGAGAACTGGTGACAAACGCGAAGGGGTTCAAGAAGGCATGACAAGATCTTGCACGGATGGCACAAGATAGTGATGTGTTGACGGCTTATGCTCCTCGGGAACATGAAGGGTAATTAATTAATGTGTGTGTGTGTGTGTGTGCGTGGCTGTGTGTGTGTATAATGTATAAGTTTATATTTTTGTTAAGTACATTGACCTATATGGACCTTTCCTCTCCTGTATCTATAGATCGTTTAAATTTTCTGTATTAAAAAACTGACCTGGTATTGTCTTTCCATATATGAAAATGTATTACATATCACACAACCGATATGGGGTTGAACCGGGTATCCCATGCACAAAAGAAAATTCAATGGTTTGTGCAAGGTCTTTAAATCAACATTATAATCAACATTATCGTATATCACTATTCATTCTTTGTGTATTTTCTATCTATCTTTCAGCTATAATTGTTGTAATTTCCCGCCTTTTTTTATAGGTCTTTTCAATTTTCAGTTTAAAGACATTGATCTGGTGTTATCTTTCCATTTATGATATTGTATTAAATATTCTTCTTCTTCCTCTGTATTTTACCCGTCTATATTTCTTGTGGCTACTATTGGAGTATTTTATTTGTTGTCTGCTACTCAAATGCTTTTATTTTTCCACAAACATATTTCTTAGAGAAACAATTTTTGCTATCGGATCTGACTTAAGCTGCATAATTTTCACACTTTTTTATTCGTCTGATGCCGTCACGTCACTTCCTCCCCTCGCTTTATTCTCAATCTGTTCTCAGAAATCAAGATTGATGAGGCCAGATTTTGTAGAGAGCGTCTGCCATTTTCACGGTTTTTAAATGCCTTTTTATTTTAGATTTTAAAAGATCTTTACATTTAATGGCTCTCAAATATTCAAGGATATGAATACACATTTTTTTGCTTTCGTTTTGTTTAATCTAAATTATTTACATATATGAGTCAAGTAAGAAGAAGAAATGGAAAAATCTTGAGTTGATGGCACAGGATATAAAGACTTGGCATAAGGTCGTTGAAGGCCTATGCGCCTTAGGGGGTTGAAAGGTGATGAAGAAAAAGTTGGAATTATTAACGTGCCTGTATTTTTTACTCCTGATTTTTACAGTTCTGCTAATTTACATCACTGACATATTTTATTAAAGCAATGAAAATGATTAACTTGTCTACTCATGTCAACAATGACACTCAACTCGCCCACCATTTACAATTGTATATATTTTGCCTTAATTGCAAAAAGACAGAATTGAAGTTCGTCTTAAAGAAAAGGGCTTCCCCATAATGCACTATCAACGTAAATGCAACAGTTTTAAAACAAGTCAATAAATAACAGCGTATGGTAGATTCATCTCAGAAGTGAAGAGCAGAGTAGCTCAGGCAAAAGCAGCATTCTATAAAAGGAAGAGTATTTTATGCAACAATTCTTTGTCATTGGAAGTAAAAAAGAGAGTTCTTCAGTGTTGTATAGAACCAATTCTGACATATAGGAGTGAGTCATGTACAATTAATAAACAAGAAGAGAAGGCACTACAGGCCACACAGATGTGGTTGTGCAGAAGAATGTTAAACATGCCATGGACAGCCAAAAAGACTAATGTGGATGTCCTGTAAGAGGCCAATGCGCAAAAGAAACTTTTTTCACAAGTTAGAAAGAAGCAATCCACTTTTTTGGGGCATGTTATGAGAAGAGGAAAGCTGGAACATATCGTAACAACAGGTAAGGGAATATATCGTAACAACAGGTAAGGGAATATATCGTAACAACAGGTAAGGGAATATATCGTAACAACAGGTAAGGGAATATATCGTAACAACAGGTAAGATTGAAGGAAAAAAGAGACAGCGGAAGACAAAGACAGAAAATACTGGACAGTTTGACATCGTGGCATGGAAAGAAGTCAACAACAGAACTGATAAATTGTACTGGAGACAAGAAGTCGTGGAGAGACATGATCTCCTAGGATCGTCTGCTCTGACCAGCCACTAGGCATGATACTTGAAGAAAAAGGATACTTTGCCTTCTGATATACATGTTATCTTATTTATTAGCTCCTACATATGAAATATATTATGTATTTACATTTTATGTGTCTGTTTGTTGTTGTTGTTGTAACCGTCGAAGAGCTTTCCCGACACGTTCATTTCGTATTTTTGTCTTAATGTTAAACTAACGCGAGATACGTTCGCCTGCCCTTGCCTTCGGATTGGGAAGTCTCACGTTGCGACAGTTGCTATTCTTAATAATCCTGTTTTCTTTCACAGTGGTTAAAAATGAAACTATTCTGTTTTCGTTGAAGTCTCGTTTGTATTATGACGGAGATTAGCATGGACACGAGAACATAGAACTTGTCGGAGTGTCGGATCTTATTGTCTAAGAGCCTGCTGAACTCATCTCGTTTGGTCGGCACGCCCGCCTACATTTCTCTCCCTTTGTTCAGTTTGATATTTGAGCACTGTTTTGAGATTTTTGAAATATTTATAAATATTTCCCGTGTTATAAACATACTTACTTATTCCTGTAAAGGGCAGCTTCGGCCCGTGTTTATTGCTCGGGGGTTACTTCCTGAATTTAGGCGTTATATTTTGAAGATGTTTAAAAAAAAAAAAAAGAGAGAAAGAAAAGAAAGGCAAACAAGATCTCGGGTCTTTCGCGTGACTAGTCAATTTCCTCGAGTTGTCCTAATGTCTTCTGTTTTGTTACGCCTCTGTCTAACAGCCCGAATTTCTTCCTTTCTCTGGCGCCAACCAGTCACATCTTTGGCAGCATTTCTTATTTGCTCTCCTGCCGTCCTCGTCAACATTCGTCACCTAACGCGACGCCAGCGCGTGCAGTCGAATCATGTTTTGTCAACTTAGTCGCGTACAGACCAGCTCAGTTGTACTGATCGAACTAGCTCAAGGAGACATCCTCATCACCTCACTGGTATCATTTTCTTTTTCTCTCCAAATAGAGCAGACGATCCTTCGGAAGCGTAAGGAAAATTATTTTCATGTGATCTTGCAGACATTTTTTGTTTTGTTTTGTTTTACATGATAAGGTTACCGGCCCCATGCACCACTTCACTGTAATTGCCTTTTACGACATGCCTGAGGTAATAGTAGTTTCTATCCCGAGAAACGCCTGGGAACTAGTTGGAGCAAGGGACACAACTCAGGATGTAGAAATTGTAGGTCAGCGCTTTCAACCCCTCGACATGAATAGTTCGCCCCGCCGCCTTTATTACCATAAGAAATAGATTCTCCATATCTCCCTGAACAGAGATATCATACCTCCTATGAGAATTGTCTTGGCACCTTTATAATATCAAGGAGATAGATTCTCCGTATCTTTGCTTATTCCTGCAATTAGTTTTGCCCAAGTCTTTTATCATCATACCTCCCGGTGTCATTTTCCATAGCCTCTTTTTAATGTCATACCTCCTATGACATTTTCCTTCTTCTTCTTCTTCTTCCGTCCTTAGCCACCGACCGTCAAAGCAGTCAGTGGCCATTACGCCTAGTGGCGTCTTAGGGCAACAGCAGATAGGTATTCTTTGCCATTGTTTCCCATCACACCTATTGGCGTCTTTAGGGCAACGGCAAATCAATCCATTTGCTGTTGTTTCCGTAATCGAAGTGACTGGCAAACGGGTGATCAGCCCGTTGGTATGACATTTTCCTGAGCCCCTTAAAAACATCGCATTTCTAGTGACATTTGGCCTGAGCCTCTTTATAATATCGCACATCCAGTGAGATTTGTCTCAGCCCCTTTATAATATCAAACTCCAGTGACATCTGGCCGCGGCGTCACACACCCCCAGTGACTTTCACCTCAGCCTCTTGTATAGCAATTTACACAGCATGACAGAAAGGGTTTATTGTAATTAAGGGTGCGTGGTATTTCATAAACAAGAGGTATTTATTTAAATACCAAATGGGAAACTCGAGAACAAGGGTTCGAACCCGAAGTTCACCCTCAGGAGGATTCATACGACAACATCAACTCCGGTTACTGTGAGAGGAATAGGTAAACAAACTCCAAGTGGGCTCCTCAAATTACGTCATGTCTTGTGTTTTTACACCTAACAGACCGTGAGTCGAATTTGTGCAGTCATTCCAACAGAAATACACTAGATATACAATGAAATATTCCTAACTTATTTGCTCAGATGTCTAATTTTTTTGTTTTCGTGTATTCAGACAAATAACCCACCTATAAATTTGAATTTATAGTGCTGTCCCAACAGTTTATGCAAACAGGTAAGTGCAAGGGAGAGAACTCTTCAGTATCGTGTACACTCTTTATCAGCTATGAAACTGGTCATTTATTTCTCTCTTTCTCTCTCTCTCTCTCTCTCTCTCTCTCTCTCTCTCTCTCTCTCTCTCTCTCTCTCTCTCTCTCTCTCTCTCTCTCTCTCTCTCTCTCTTCCTCTCTCCTCCCCCCAACTTTAAAGTTTATTCGGTTGTTGTTTTTGGCCCATGAAGAAGAACTATGAGGTATTTCTCTTGCCTTGAATACCTAGTTCAACCCCGTGTGGGTTACAATTTGGGTGTATAGTGTTCTTTATTCTATATAGAGACATTAATACCTTGTGAAGACCATAACTGAAGGCAGAATAGAAGGCAAGCGTGCAAGAGGAAGACAGTGCTATAAATGGGAAGATAACATCAAGAGATGAATAGGAGAGAGACTTTCAGAGTGCACCATCAAGACAAGAGACCAACTTTTCATTGCATCCAACCTTCGTTGTGGAGATGGGAGCTGATGATGATGATTTTATTTAGTAGACATATTTGTTGTGTTTCTTTTGGCGCTTTATCCAGATTGTCGTATTTCTTTTGTTGCTTTATCCAGATTGTTGTGTTTCTTTTGTTGCTTTATCCAGATTGTACTTTATTTCCATGTCTTCTTTATATTTGACAATTCTGCCTCCAGTTCTCTTACCCGTGTATTTTTCAGTCTCTTTACATCGCTTTCCCTGGGAATGTCAGAACAAGGACTGCCTTGTAATGCTGCCATCAAGTTTCCTCAATAATTGTCCTATTCATCTGTGATATAGTGTTCCTTGGCTTTATCGTCCTGTACCTTTTTTAATTATCTTCTTATTTTATTTCTCTACCGTTTGCGCTCTTTCATTATTATCTGTAAAGTAATCTTACTTCCCATCTTTGCTATTTCCCATACCTGACATCTTTTGGAACACACCTAGCTCGGTAGACATTATGGCTAGCGCGGGAGGCGGCCAGGTGGGCCATAGAAAGAATTACATGATACTTTAACCCCCTGTTTCAACAAAACGAGTGTTACCACATTGGGGCAGAATAGCACGTCCATCAGAGCTATCGGCTACAAAGGACTTGGGACACGCACAGGAATGTTGGTTACCAAATGGTAGTCTACGTTGAGAGCGGCATGCTGTCTACATGACGAGACACAGAAGGAGATTAAAGGAAACCGCTCCCACCAGCAAAGCGACATAAAGGGACTTCACTCGAGTCTCAAAATGAGGAAGACCGGGTGATAAGGGGGCAGAAAATTTCTGTATCGGGTGGCTAATCCAAAACCACGGTTTGTCTCGCAACCGAACGCTCAGCACAGTGTGACGAGTTGGTTGCGATTAACGTGCACTTAAATGGCACGCGGGCATGCTGATATCGCAAAGCAAGATGGACACCTAGTTACTGGATTAGAGGGCTAAGTCATAAGACGCAGTCCGCGACTTCTCACATATTGGCGACCCGAAATATAACGACAAATTTGCCAGAAGTCAGTACAGTTTTACCAACATCGCAGAACATATGTGGAAGAGCTTAGACTATTCACAGTCTGTTCCAAAATTTCATTTCCGTGTGAATTTATATACCTGTTGAATTTAATCTTATATAGCGTATAAGTCTATAAGGAATGCGCGAAGCGAAAAGGAGGTTAGTAAATTTTTGAAAAAATTATTAATTTTTCTTTTTCATTATTTAAGATTGCTTTTTGCACTTAGTCTCTTCTCTAAATGTGCGAAAGACTGGTTTTTCCATTACTTCTATTCGTTAATGGTTAATCAAATCAAATATTTCTTCTATATGATAAGATAATGAAGTAATTCATTGTTGTTTACTTCACGTTCATCTACATTGTTAATTCATCATTACAGATTTACGTGAGCACACACTTTCATTATCAATATATTTAACATTTGTCCCGTGCACCTCATGTCAATTAAAAACAGAGTTTCTTCTTCTTCCTCGTTCGTCCTGAAAAGGACGTTGGTTGCGTTGTGTCTGTTTACGCCGGAGCTGCGATATCTGCGCCTTTCGGCCGACACATCTGACTTCAGCACGGCATTTTTTGGGACCGGGCTTGCCTTCCCTTTTCGATCCCTACTCTCTCAGCCAGACTGCAGTGATGCAGCCTGTTTCCAGGACCACCACGTGGAGGTGGAATAGGGTCTTGGTCAGCTCTGGTTCGCTGACCCTGACGCAAGCAGTCAAGCTATGGGTCGCTGACTGCATTCTCTATTGCTGCATCTTTGGGTCCCAAAAACAGAGTGATCATCTAGAAAAAAATAATAGTGAAGAATAAGATAAAAGAAAGTTAACTATTGATATTCGATGTGAAACTAAGGAATCGACTTTTGTATCTTCAGTCTTGCAGAAGTCTGAGTCTACACATTACGTGTTTGGCACCTAATCGGAAAGAACCTAGCAAAGCGTGCGTCCGGATAGCAGAATTCACATGATAGGGCATCGTACACTTCCTAAGTTACAAGGAAGATTTCCACGCCCGCGTTTGTAAAGGTTTGTGCCAAAGCATTTTATTCACCTGTTTATCAAGTGCTTACAAGCTGATACTTCTATATAATACGTTCAACTTGCTCAAAAGCGTATTTCCCGAATCGAGATTACATGCTCACAAGTTGATGAGTCTATAAATCAAGATCCCTTAGTCACAAGGTGATTCGCCAAGATATGAAGCTCAAATCGTCAAGTTCAGCAACTCACTACTTCAGTGCATGAAGTGAATTCATCTACTCTCGTCGTGTATTGACGTAAATTCACTAAAACAAGCTTCAATTAGATCTATTCGTGAATAGCTCAAGTCTAGTCAGTGCCTTTTCAAGATCAGACAGCAGACATTTTCCGGAGACAACTGTCAACGGTTTTTTGACGTCATAAAGATTTTCAGACGCTGAGAGACATTACATCTTACATGTTTACTCTACACATGCAAAGCTTTTCATCAATAAGTCCTCGTCTTGGAGATAATCCACACGGCGTAACATACATCTGCAATGGACAGTCAGTGCATACCATCGCATGTGCATACACTGGAGGAAATTTGAAAGACTTATAGACCGTGTAGATTTGTCTTCAGCGTAGTAAAATTTAATATATGACATAATCATTTCACTATTTACTTAGGTTCACTCTCACATCTAATTAAATACATTTTTACATTTCATCTCTGTGTGGGAATCATCATCATGCTTTCTACTTTCTACTAACCCTATATGTGTATATATTTAACTAATAAACGGAATATCTGCGTTGATCATTATCTAGTTGGTTAATGTATCACTTGTGCAGTCTGTGGTAAGTATTTACATATAGGTAAAATCCTTCATTAAAAGGAGGATGTGAGCTCTTTCTTTATCGAGATCTGAGGGCAGAAGTTAATGTCGTAGGGAAACAGGACACTCCCCATAAGTTACTAGAAAACACTATCAAGGGGAGAGTATTCGCCTTCTCTTGTTCTTATCTCGAATAGGTCTATTTCTTTCTTAACGAGCAAATTTCTGGAGACCTTCTTGACAACATTCTATAGGCCATCCCCATAGACAACTACTGTTGTAATTCACAGAATACCACACGATACGTCCCCATCAACAGCCCGATGTTCCAAGGAAGACGAAAAGAATTGACGCTGATAATGATGAAGACGTTACGATAATACCAACAAATACAAATGGCACAAATAACCAGACTTAGTTAAAGCATCATGTTTATTCAAAACACTATTAAAAATAATGACAATATGGAAGCAGGAATTATATCTCTTATGGGAACTAAGGATTTGAACATATGGCAATGTCAGGTATTCTCAGATATCACCATGTGGCCAACATATCCGATACACTTAATGTTCTTTATCTCATGGCATCTCATGCTTCTCGGAGATTTAGCCGGTCTCTAATTCGATGCCCAGGAGAAGGTAGAAGCCCTTCCCTGGTTTGATCCAACTGTTTTTAAAACATCTTTGAAACGAGATCTCTTCCTCCAGGCAATTTGCACCGGAAAACACTAGAACTAACGACAAAGGCTTTTCGTGGGTTTTTTTTTTTTTTTTGTGTAAGCGCGTGCTGGGAGTTTACAAAATGTAAATACGGTTTCCACTGCCTTTATCGTCCCTAAAGGAGCATGGACTCACCATTATTTTTTCCTTCTCCCCGGAAAACGGTGTCGAAGCGCAGTTGGTGAAGCAAGTACACACATAAGCACTAGAATGACAGAAAAAGTAACCCACCAAAACATGGCGTAAACATAATTATATTATGCTCTTTCCCCTGCATATCCTGATGACGGCACCAATTCTCCTTCTAGTCATTTCTTTTATGTCCATTTCCCTTCAGAAGTAAATCAATAACACGCAAAGAGTGGCACCAAAACATAGAAGCTTCATCTACAATGAGCATTCATGCTTCTGTGGTTAAATATATAAATATAAGATGGAGACGCATTGCGCGATAAACTCTGCTTGATATAAATGGGGAACATTCCAGAATTTTTTTTTCAAAAATGCATGGAAGTTTCTGTCATACGCACCACAAAGAAATATGAAGAAATACACGCTATTTCAAATAGAAGCAATACAGTTTCTACGCCGCAAAACGCGGCCTTTCCGTAATTTCTCGAAAATGGACCATGACAAGATTGCTAGTCGGTGGGAATTGGTTACAGACGAGACAGTAAGAAAATGAAGAGGTTGACATTTCAGTTAGGCGCATGTCTCGTATCATTAACACTGACTAGGCAAGCCGGTCGGATGAGCAGTGAACAATAACGCGAATCAATTAAAAAATAAGTTGGAGCCATGCAGGAGACAAACGGACACAGCAGTTGCTTTTTCATGACGACACGCAACCTTACCTGCATATCTAAAAGTGGAGAACTGTTCTATCTAATTTCATAATAATACTTTTTTTTAAACTATGAAATTTCAGTGTTTAAAAAAATGATTACTAAAGCTAAGTGCGATAAGTTAGAGATTAATCCTGGCTTCATAAGTAATGACGGAGCCAGTTGTCGTTTTAATACAAGTTGAAAGTTTAAAGATTTTTTCCTCACAGCTGGTAATTTGTATTGCTTTGTCTTTTAAACAAAAAAAAAAAAAAAAACAAGGCAATACCAATAAATATTGAAAAGAGAGTCAAGTATCACACACTGCCGGTGTCCTAGTATCCTAGCTGTATCTTAAATGATTAGATTTGCTTTTATTCATTGTCTTGGCATATTTACTTCAGTATTAGTTTATTCCTCGTTTGAAGATTATTTAGAAATAAAAGAAGCTGGCATCCATGGGTGACCTACATCCCCCAACCTTTGGGTTAAAAGCGTTGAAATAATTTGTAGTTTCGTATACAGCCTTCACATTAAAAATGCTACATCATCGTCGTCAGCAACATTTTCGTGTGTGCTTCTTTCGCGCCCTGGAGCCGTAACTAACAACTGGTATCCTTACAGGAAGCCTTCTCATGATCTCGCAGCAGTTGTTTTGTGACAATGTTTTACAACCCACAAAAGCCAGCTCCAAACTGAGGTATCAGAGGAAGGTGATTGAAGTAACAAGAAGAGATATGGTCCTTAACCAGACAATTTGGTGTTGCCTCAAAATGGAGCCTCTACAGACCGAAGTGGAACAGTCCTAAAAACGATGGTTTGGCCATGTCTGTATAATGAGAGAAGATCTGCTACGGGAAAACAAGAGCCAGGGATCAAGACCTCCAGGACGACCCAGAGTTCGCATGGAAGGTAATCTGCGAAGGACCGAGAACTAGATTGGACGCAGACCAGAAGAAAAAAAAGCTGATAGGATAGTATGGCGCTTTCTCTGGCAAACCTCTACACCCAAGATAGAAGATGAACGATTAAGTACGTAATAAGCTGTTTTACACGATGAGATTGCCAGGTCCAATCACAATATCATTGCCTTTCACGACATGCCTGATTGGGCAGTGATCATGTTCTTCTCTTTATGTGTACAATATAATTTTTGGAAAACGTGTACATAACCTATAAGTCTATGTCGTAACATTTTCCCGACTACGACTAGCGGGGTAAACGAAAATAGGCCATGCGTCTTATTAGGACAAAGGACAAAGGAAGTTGCCCACCTTACGTCAGCAAAGCCTTCGTCAGGGAGAGACAAGCGAAAACAGAAGAGAAAGACCATAAAAACTACTTTAATACATAAAAATAAATACAAATGATACGATCTAGAATCCTAGAGCAGAGACTCCGACGCCTAGCTGAGCCACAATTGGATGAGGTCCAGTGCGGATTCCGAGCAAACCGAAGTACTCAAGACCTAATCTTCACACTCAGACAGCTGAGTGAAAAGGCCCTTGAGTATAAGAGTGAGATCCATCTTTGTTTCATAGATCTGGAAAAGGCGTTTGACAGGGTCCCTTGGAGCAAACTTTGGGACTGTTTGGCAAGGAAGAATATTCCAGCACCTCTGATTCATGCTATACATAGCTTCTACAAGTCTTGCAGAAATTATGTGAGGACAGCAAACCATAAGTCAGAAGAGTTCAGGACCACCACTGGTGTAAGACAAGGTGATATCCTATCACCTTACCTCTTCATACTCCTTATGGACGATGTCATCAAGGCATGTAAGGAGAGAACAAGAAAGTATTCAGTGGGGTACTGGAAGATGAGACAGGTCTATATTTCAGAGCTGGCATTTGCTGATGATGTTGCCCTGATTGCTAAATCAGAGGCACATCTCCAATCCAACCTGCAAGTCTGGAAGGAAGAGCTGGAGAAGAGAGGGATGGTCATAAGCAGCTCTAAAACAAAATCCATGGTGATATCACGAGAAGAAAGAAGGCATCAGATTAAGCTGGGAGAACAGGTCCTGGAGCAGGTTGACCACTTTAAATACCTCGGAGCTATTATAGACCGAAAGAGAGGCATCAAAGAAGAGTTGGCCACTCGAAAAGCAGCAGCTGGGAGACTTTTTCAGGCCATAAATCGAGGATTCCTCAGCAAGAGAGAGGTTGGTAAGAAAACGAAGATGGCTGTATACCGCTCCACCTATGTCCCAGTCTTGACATATGGATGCGAGTCATGGGCAATGACTACAACCCATAAAAGCCAGATCCAAACCTCAGAAATGAGGTATCTGAGGAAGGTGGTTGAAGTAACAAGAAGAGACATGGTACGCAACCAGACGATACGTCAAGGCCTAAAATGCCACCCCCTACAGACCCAAGTAGAACAGTCCCAACTAAGATGGTTTGGCCATGTCTGCAGAATGGGAGAAGATCGGCTACCACGACAAGCATGGGAAACAAAGAGCCAAGGATCCAGACCCCGAGGACGACCCAGAGTACGCTGGGAGGGCAACATTAGACAATCTTTGAAGGACCGAGGACTAGAATGGAACCAGGCCAGGAGGAAGACAGCCGATAGAATAGTCTGGCGCTCTCTCTTCCAAACCTCTACACCTCACGGTAGAAGGGGAACGACTAAGTAAGTAAGATACGATCTATAAAAGGAGCTACTGATGACGCTCTCGTCAGTTATAGAAAGAACAACATACCTACTCGGATCGGACAACGACTATAACAGGTGGCGTCAATGTGGAGCGATCTATTTGGTTATAGTTCCAGGTTAAACAGTTGGTACTCCTAGGGTCCTACAGGCAGCATGGTGCAACAAGGCCATACCAAAGGATTGGGAGATTGCCATCATAACACCGATTTTCAAAAAGGGTGACAATCGACAATGTGGAAACCACAGAGGCATATCCCTTCTCAGTGTCCCTGGTAAAATCTACTCTAGAATCCTAGAGCAGAGACTCCGATGCCTAGCTGAGCCACAATTGGATGAAGCCCAGTGCGGATTCCGAGCAAACCGAAGTACTCAAGACCTAATCTTCACACTCAGGCAGCTGAGTGAAAAGGCCCTTGAGTACAAGAGTGAGATCCATCTTTGTTTCATAGATCTGGAAAAGGCGTTTGACAGGGTCCCCTGGAGCAAACTTTGGGACTGTTTGGCAAGGAAGAACATTCCAGCACCTCTGATTCATGCTATACAGAGCTTCTACAAGTCTTGCAGAAATTATGTGAGACAGCAAACTATAAGTCAGAAGAGTTCAGGACCACCACTGGTGTAAGACAAGGCGATATCCTGTCACCTTATCTTTTCATACTCCTCATGGACGATGTCATCAAGGCATGTAAGGAGAGAACAAGAAAGTATTCAGTGGGGTACTGGAAGATGAGACAGGTCTGTATTTCAGAGCTAGCATTTGCTGATGATGTTGTCCTGATTGTTAAATCAGAGACACATCTCCAATCCAACCTGCAAGTCTGGAAGGAAGAGCTGGAGAAGAGAGAGATGGTCATAAGCAGCTCTAAAACAAAATCCATGGTGATATCACGAGAAGAAAGAAAACATCAGATTAAGTTGGGAGAACAGGTCCTGGAGCAGGTCGACCACTTTAAATATCTCGGAGCTATTATAGACCGAAAGGGGGGCATCAAAGAAGAGCTGGCCACTCGAAAAGCAGCGGCCGGGAGACTTTATCAGGCCATAAATCGAGGATTCCTCAGCAAGAAAGAGGTTGGTAAGAAAACGAAGATGGCTGTATACCGCTCCACCTATGTCCCAGTCTTGACATATGGATGCGAGTCATGGGCAATGACTACAACCCACAAAAGCCAGATTCAAACCTCAGAAATGAGGTATCTGAGGAAGGTGGTTGAAGTAACAAGAAGAGACATGGTCCGCAACCAGACGATACATCAAGGCCTAAAATCCCACCCGCTGCAGACCCAAATAGAACAGTCCCAACTAAGATGGTTTGGCCATGTCTGCAGAATGGGAGAAGATCGGCTACCACGACAAGCATGGGAAACAAAGAGCCAGGGATCCAGACCTCCAGGACGACCCAGAGTCCGCTGGGAGGACAACATTAGACAATCTTTGAAGGACCGAGGACTAGAATGGAACCAGGCCAGGAAGAAGACAGCCGATATTATAGTCAGGCGCTCTCTCTTCCAAACCTCTACACCTCACGGTAGAAGAGGAACGACTAAGTAAGTAAGTAAACAGTTGGTGAAAGACGATAAACGATATGTAAAGTGGTACGGAATCGCCCCTAGAATAACTGGTGTCGTGCAAGTCTTGCAGCTTCTAGATACACGTCAGAATAACCGGTGTCGTGTAAATCTTGTAGCTTCTAGATACCTGTAATAATAACCGGTGTAATGCAAGTCTTGTAGCTTCTAGACACACGCAAGAATAACCAGTATCGAGCAAGTCTTGTAGCTTCTAGATACACGTAACAATAACCGGTGTCATGCACGTCTTGTAGCTTCTAGATACACGTAAGAATAACCGGTATCAAGTCTTGTAGCTTCTAGATACACGTAAGAATAACCGATGTCGAGCAAGTCTTGTAGCTTCTAGACTCACGTAAGAATAACTGGTGTCAAGCGAGTCTTGTAGTTTCTAAATACAATTAACCCCGAATAAATGGTGTCGAGCAAGTCTTGTAGCTTCTAGACACATGTAAGAATAACAGGTGTCGAACTAACGTTGTAGCCTCTAGGGATAATCCTAACCGGACAAATAATAGTAATAAATAGTGTACCCAGTAGTAGCCTATAGTTTACAAAGTTCTTTCTCATACTAAAAAGTAGTCCCATATCAGATACTGCCGTAGGGGAGTGAAGCGTTATAGACTTCACCATACTAGGTCCAGCATCGAGAGACCAGTTCACTTCCTTGCTGCCTTTTCCTTCCCTAACTCTGATCAGATACCCATTTACAGCTGGGTAGACTGGAGCGTACTGGTAAGGGTTAATAAAAAAAAAAACACACTAGCAAAACGAAATTAAAAGTTCGGCGAAAACAAAGGATTTGTTTTTGGAATAAAGGGGCTTCGAGTTTAGGTTACTTGAGGAAAGAAGCGCAGTACATAGCAGGATTTCTTCTTATACTTATCTGCAGTGTTAAGAAATCCCAATGATAAAAATAACCAGCCTATCAGCAAATGGTGTCCTTGTTCCAAGCTGTCCCTTCAGGCCCAAATGTTTCAAAACATCATACACTGAGGCAGCCAGAAGACATCTTGCGCCTAAAAGTACATCTATGACTTGTTGTAGACCCTTCATAGCTCAATTCCGTGATGAGATCATTTTACTTTTGAGAGCAGGCTGCTCATCTAATTTAGATTCAAATGACACGTTAGATTACAATCTGGTGTTTTCACATGGAGTGCAGCACGATATCTGGTCGCTTCTGCGACTTCAAACGACTTCGGTTTGCGTTCCTCGCACATGTATGTTGTCATTTCTCAATCGTCTGTGCCACTGCAAACAATAAATCTCAGCTCAAATCATGTTTCATGAGCACTTGAATGACATTTATCGTCGCGAACCTAAACCTTTGATTCTTCATTTTAATAGTCCCGACCATTCAGGTAATTATAATATTCTAGTAACGGATATTTGCTCGTGCTTTGATGATGACAGGCCTCAGTTTTCCTCGGAGAATCGTCTCATTTTTCAAAAGGGTTGTCTTTCGCCTAATGATTTGAATGTCCAACATCATTTTCAGTGAATTCTGATATTTGGTGATTTTTCCAGTTTCAGTGCCTTCTTCTCACCACTTTTTTATAATCTTTTTTTTTTCCCCTTATGGTTCTTTTCGTATCCTATTTGCGTATTTTTATACCGCTACGTCACTTCTTTTCTTGATGAGATCTCTGTATAGATTTGCGCTACAGACTCTTCAGAGGTTTCTTCATATCATCAAACTCCATAATTCTCGTATTTGTACGTCGGTCACATCTAAGGGATGCAACTATGGTTGAAAGTTAGACATTAATTGTATTGTTTCCCTTATGTGTACTCTCCCGAAAATAGTAACACTCAACGAAGAAAAGTCGGTGAATTGTGCAACACAAAGTGAGTGACAGTGACATATGAATAAAATGTAAGTTTTTCAATGTAGAACCCAGTTTCATTCCGGAAACGGATTTAACTCATCATTTTGTTAAAAATAACCTTAAAATGTAAGTTTTTGATTGTTTCTTCAAGACTGTAGTGGATTTTGATGGTATTGTATGGTTGATGTTACCTAGTGTGATGTATGAGGTCAGCTGTGAAGGCTCCTGAGATAAATGTAGATGTGAATTACAGAAGGCCCTTCTTACTACCACTTACGACCTCACACATATCTTTTTTTTTTTTTTTTAACTAATGAATGTAGCTACGTTAAAAGTCTAGGGTACTGAAATGTAATGTGTTGTAGTAGATTACACACACACACACAGAGATATTTAATAAGTCTAATAATATTAATAAACTTTATAACACACTGAACTAACTCAGGCTGTTTTAGTTTTAAAATTTTAAATCTTTTGATAAATTTATTTGTTCTGAACCAAATGTTTGTTGGTCAGAACATATGAAATATTATGGAATTATAAATGGAATGCATAATCATATGACATAATAAAATGGAAAATGTGTACCTAATTATTTCAAATGACTGGTTAATAATAATTATATTAAGATAGTCCCAGGAGAACTTATTACTAGATATGCTGTTGGGGTGGTGTCATCACTCCCACTCTGTGACTACCAAAACATTGTCCATTTACTGATGGGAGGAATACAAGTTTTATTTCCCAAAATGGTATGTTCTAGTTGATGGTAATATAGTTGGTGAGTTAGTTAGTAAATTAGTTGGTGAATGTCCAGCAGGCCAGACGCTCACGTATCTTGACTGAGTAGTTCTGGTGCTGGAATCTGGTGGCCCACTCCTCTCCGAATCTGGAGTACAACGTTAGACTTCACTGACACCAATCTTAGTCTGCACAGGCACACTCTAGTGTAGTCTTATAACAGCATTTGACACCACTTCGGTGCCAAATAGAAACTCACAATTCTGAAACAAAAGTATTGGGTCATGTGTCAGAACTCTACCTCCTGAGCCACTTCTGCACACAACACGACACCACAACACCACACAGAATGGGTCAGATCTCTCTGACCACACAGCACATCTTACCTAGTTGTTTTCACATAGTACTAGTTCCCCAAGACTACATTGCATCTGAGATATGTTCAATAGCTTCCTGCTATTGAATAAGATAGGTGATATGTTCCACTGATCTCAACACCAGATCCTTTTTCATAGTTTTATTTAGGCGTTCCTATATATTTTCTTTGTATGTATGTCTCTAGACCCTGAACTTGGGCTGGGGACCTAGAGCGAACACTTACTTGTCGTAATCATTTTTATGATATGGCAGTATCAATCACTCGAATTATTAAAATATACAGAATAAATACTGTTCATTCTTACCAGAATTCAGAATTGAGAACACAGTTAAATTTGCCAGCAAAACTCAGCTGAGCTGCTGGCTGTATGATGGCGTCCCACTATATATTTGTATTCTTCTGGAATCAACACCACTATTAATTTAAACTGCGTCTCTGAACAGACTTATGTCAAATGGCAAAATTTCACCTCTCTGTCCCGCTACTATAAAATACGTTGACCAATCGCCGACTTCCCCCCTAACTTTCAAATCTACAACCAAAAGTCACTTCAGTCAGATCTCAGTCAAGTATGTATTACGGTCTGTTAATCCGTCTGTCTCTACTTGTTTTTTTCATAAAAAAACACGCTTGGTTCTACATGCATTTCCTACACGAATCTGCCTCCTAAGTTATTTTTAGCTACAATTCTCCACCATTTCCCCTCTCTTTAATTACAGCTCGATTTTTACGTTTGCATGCTCAAGGCCAAAATTTTTGAAACTTTAGTGACATTGTTTAACAGTGCAGTCGCTCGTCTGATATGAACAATACAGTCTTTTGTCAATATCTTCCTTATTATCTATCCGTCTGTATAATTGAAAGCATATTATTTCTCTGCTCAAGATGGGCTATCAAACTAGCTAGGTTTTATTTTCATAACTCTATTATTAAGAAAAAACATATTTTTTCTCAAGTTTAGTTTTTGAAATTTGTTCGAGAACCTTCTCTCATGTGTTTTGCCGCGGCATTCAAATAAAGACCAAGTATCGAAAAACGTCCAAGAAATGACTGTTTCTGACACGAGCTAAAGTCGTTTTTTGTCCATTTCCTTACCCTCTGTCAACTAGTGACGTGAATTTTTTCTTTTACTACCAATTGCGTCTTTCAGCCTTGCGATCTTCAAACACGTGTTCAGTCATATTTTTCCTTTTGTTGTCCTCCGTTCTCTCCCGTCTACAAAGGGTAAACGTTTCGTCTGCACGTCTAACTCGTTAGTTTTAAATGGCGGGTAGGAAGGGCTGGCATGGGCGAGCATGTCTCCTAGTATCTTACGCATTATTTTTAACCCTACATTTTATCGTTAAATTTGGAGATATTTTAACGTTGTATCATGGTAAATTCATCACACATCTCCCCACCTGAGAACATGCACTACGGCAAGTTCCAAAACCAGTGATACACATAGATAAAGTTACTCCTCACGCCTGCTACTACTCTAATTTTGATCACAGGGGTGCCGACTGAGGAAATCTGCACCGACATTCAATGACCCTGGGATGTATTCGATAATAAACTGATAAGGTTGCAGTAATAAAGACCACCGCAACAATCTTGCGTTTTCATGCTTAGCCTGAGATAAGAATACCAGGGGCTGATGATCCGTCTGGACCACAAAAGTCCTACCATACAGATAGATTTGAAACTTTTTTATCGCCCAGATTAACGCTAAACATTCTTTTTCGCTTGTGGAATATCCTTGCTCCGCTTTATTCAATTTGCGGCTTGCATAAGCGACTGGGTTCAGTTCCCCATCAGGTGAAGATGACCTTTGCAACAAAGCCGCCCCGAGGCCTACATTACTTGCATCTGTTCTCACCACGAAGTCCTGTGTCAAATCAGGCAATTTGAGAATAGGCTTGCTAGTGAGTTTATCCTTTAACTCTTGAAAAGCTACTTCACATTGCGCAGTCCAAACAATTTTATCTGAAAGTCCCTTGCGAGTCAGATCAGTCAGAGGAGCACAAATAGAGTTAAAATTTTTGATATATTTTTGGTAAAATCCACATAACGACACGAATGATCGCACATCCTTTTTTGTTTGTGGTCTAGGTGCTCTCTGCAGTTTTTCCAAGTTCTTGGGGTCAGGGGTCATGTTACCCTGATATACAGTGTGTCCCAAGAATTCCAACTCTTTGCATCCAATACAACATTTTGTTGGCCTAGCAGTTAAGTTCGCCTCCCTAAGCCTATCAAATAACATTTTCAGAGAGTTAATCTGTTCTTCAAATGTCTCAGTGGCGACGAGAATATCATCCATGAAATTCGTGATACATGGGTTATTCAAGGGATCCAACAATTTGCGCATCATCCTTGAAAATACACTCGGAGCATTTTTCAATCCGAATGGTAGCATATTGAATTCATAATGTCCTTCCGAGGTGCTAAACGCTAAATAAGGTCTCACCTCAGGCTTCACTGGAATCTGGTAATAGCCTTTACTAAGATCCACCTTTGAAAAGTATTTTGCCTTGTTTAATCTGGCAAATAACTGTTTTGTGTCTGGTAATGGATCCACTTGTCCTTCTGTGACAGCATTCAGTTTCCTGTAATCTATGCACAGTCTGTGTTCCCCAGACGGTTTCCTCAACAAAACTACACTGGAGCCAAAAGATGATTCACTGTGTGAAATAATCCCCTCCTTCAACAAATAATCTATTTCTTCCTTCAATGCCTTCTCCTTCGCGAACGGAATAGAATAGGCTCTCATACAGATTGGGTTTGAGTCTACCAGTTTCATGTCATACTGTAGCAAATTTGTATGTCCTGGTTTATCTGTTAATACATCTGTATGTTCCTCCAGAACCTGTTGAACTCTCTCCCTCTGATTTTTAGTCAGGTGCTTACTGACTTTTACCTGTGCGGCTGTTTCACATGGATGTAATGGGTATTCATGCGAGGTGAGTGGTTCCTTTTGCATTTGAGTTGCGATAGCTGGGGTCAGTAAGGGGGTGCTTTCCTGGAGTGGTCTGTCCAGATACTTCTTTAAAAGGTTTACATGATAAACTTTCTCCTTCCCCTTTTTGTCAATTTTATAGTTTGTTCTAGACACCTTCTCTAGAACCGTATATGGACCTTGCCAACCAATTTGTAATTTATTCTGGCTTCCGGGTAGTAGAAGCAGCACCTTCTCTCCGACTGCCAGTTCCCTGTCCTTTGCCTTCCTATTAAAATATGCTGCATGTTTCTTCCTGGCTTGCCTCAAATTATCATTTGCCAGTTTCCATCCAGCTTACAGACGAGTGGTCAATTCGTTCACATATTGATAAGATGAGGTAACAGTCTCTTCTGCCTTCTCATCTGTCCAGGTCCTTAATAAGCTACATCTGGACTTTTAATTTTTCATACTTATTTTTCATGGCACCCGTCGGATCCCTTCCATTATAAGCCCCATAATGAGGACTTTTCTTCCTAGAATCATCACTCACAAATCGACCACTACCAATTTTCTTCTTGGGTTTGTCTCCCCACTTTAGATTGCTTATGAGAGATCTCCGCTCTCTTTTATTTTCCTCCAGTTTATATAAGTCTGACCGAGGGATTGTCAGCTTATTCTGGGTTAAATTTCCTCTTTGTACTCGTCGCATAGTGGCCATGTTAACCCATTCAAGTGAAGACTGGGTGTGAAAAGGGGGCTCCCATTGCACTTTGTCTACCTGTGTATAATTTTTTTTCCTTCCAGGCCTAAGTTTGCCCCGTGGCGTTTCTAGGTCCTGCACATATTTTCCCTTTGTGGGTGTTCCCTCATGAAATACGCCACATGCTTCTACAAAGTTTTCAATATCGACATTTACGTCGGGCCAATAGTATTTCCGAGCAACTTTTTGGCAGATGGTACCGACTTTCTCATGGTCACCATCTTTTCCAACATGTAAGCTCCTTATTAAATTTGCCCTATATACCTTGGGAAGAACCAACTGTCCGTGACTAGTGGATCTAGTTCCTGTCTTCCTATATAGCAATCTGTCCTTCATAAAATATTCTCCCTTGCTTGGAGGTGTGTGGCATTTGGGCAATTTTTTAAAACATGGCTTGAGTGTCCTATCCTCAGCCTGCGCCTTCCTCATCTCCTCCGGATGAGCATTTATAGGTTCACTTTCTTCCTCCTTTTTCTGTGACCTGGTCTGCACTGTCGCCATGATCACAGGTCTCTCGGGATTCCCCAAGAAGACATATCTACACCCCAATATCAGAGGGTAGATTGGTTCATCTATCACTGCTGCTCTGATCTCTCCTTCCACATAGCGAGTTTTCACCGTTATCCTTGCGATGGGAAGTGTCATGAGTGGTATGTCCTTAGTCGCCCCTTTTATTACCACTGTTTCTGTGGTATACTGACTTGGGTCCACTAGGCTAGACTTCACAACTGAATAATAATCCAAACCTGTATCATAAAGGCACCTTATGGTGACCCCATTACAAATAACATCCTCACAAACTGGGGGGTGATAAGGTTCCTGCTGTCCATTAGGATTAACCTTTAATCTTTGAGTCCCCGACTTCATTGCAGCAGTGTTTGAAGGTTTCCTTCTACAAAATTCGGTGTTATGGTTGTCTTTCTTACACCATTTGCACCATCTTTTTCCTTGGTTTAACGGGTTTCTTTCATTAAATTTTTGGTCATTGAACTGTGAGTTTCTGTCACAATAGTCATTTCTTGGCCTATCAAAGTTTGTCCTGCCTTTATTACCCTGTTCTCGGTTATCAAATTTATTAAATTGCTGTGGAGCTTTGAAATTTTCTATGTGCTTCTTTTTAGTGCCACTTACCTCTGCCTGGGCTGCCTGATACCTCTCAGCGACATTTAAAACCTCCCCCAACCTCTCTGCACCTTGTTCCATGAGAAATTTTCTCAAGTCTGGAGCCATGGACTCTCTTAATTGCTCTATCATGATCATTTCTTTAAGATCTTGGATCTTCCCCAGAGCAGTCCATTTCTCCAAATAGGTTTCCAGTCTGGCAGAGAATTTTTGGTATGTCTCCCCAGACAACAGTTTGGCATTTCTAAATTTCTTACGATAAAATTCACCATTTTTTTCGTACCTCAATAACAAAGCCTGCTTTAGCATGTCATAATTCTCTTGGTCTTCTCTGTTCATTTTTGCGAAGACTTCATAAGAAGTACCTCTCAGTCCCTGTGATAACTTTAAACTCCACCTCTCTCTCTCTAACCCATATGTAGTAGCTAATAATTCAAAACGACTGAGGTACCCCTCAATGTCATCGTCTTTCTCAACAAAATGGTCTAAGTGAAACCCCATAGCTGAGTTTGAGACTCCCTGACTGGGCGTAACATCTGAGGCAAAAGGGCTGGCACCATTTTCAGGAGCATGGCCTTGTAATTCCAGCTCCCTTAGTCGTAATTCGTGCTCCCTTTGCAACCTTCTATCTTCTGTCTCCCTTTGCTGTCGTTTTTCTTCTGCCTCTAATGCTTTAGCCTCTCTGTCAGCCTCAATCTGCAGCCTCTTAAGTTCTTTATCAGCCTCAATTTGTAACCTCTTCTCTTCAGCTACCCTCCTATCTTCCCTTTCAATATACTTGTCACATTCAGCAGTTACATACTGAATTAAAACCTGACCATCCATTCCCATTTCCTTCGCCGTTAGCACAGCAGCTGATCTGAACTTTGCCAGCTCAGCCATCACACAAAATAACAATGATCAAGGTAAAATTCTAACTAATCAATAACTAAAGTAATTCTAATTAACTATTGACTAAGGTAATTCTAATTAACCAATTAATTAATTAATTACCACTGGCTGTGAAGATTCACCAACTTTTATTTTCACTTTCAATTTTAAGGGACACTTTTTATTTTTACAATTTGTCCCCCTAATTTAATTCTCCCACCAGGAGATCCTAATATTACTGATAAGCTAATTATCCCTGGACAAGACCCCAATATAAATAGTGGATTTTGATGGTATTGTATGGTTGATGTTACCTAGTGTGATGTATGAGGTCAGCTGTGAAGGCTCCTGAGATAAATGTAGATGTGAATTACAGAAGGCCCTTCTTACTACCACTTACGACCTCACACATATCTTTTTTTTTTTTAACTAATGAATGTAGCTACGTTAAAAGTCTAGGGTACTGAAATGTAATGTGTTGTAGTAGATTACACACACACACACACACACACACAGATATTTAATAAGTCTAATAATATTAATAAACTTTATAACACACTGAACTAACTCAGGCTGTTTTAGTTTTAAAATTTTAAATCTTTTGATAAATTTATTTGTTCTGAACCAAATGTTTGTTGGTCAGAACATATGAAATATTATGGAATTATAAATGGAATGCATAATCATATGACATAATAAAATGGAAAATGTGTACCTAATTATTTCAAATGACTGGTTAATAATAATTATATTAAGATAGTCCCAGGAGAACTTATTACTAGATATGCTGTTGGGGTGGTGTCATCACTCCCACTCTGTGACTACCAAAACATTGTCCATTTACTGATGGGAGGAATACAAGTTTTATTTCCCAAAATGGTATGTTCTAGTTGATGGTAATATAGTTGGTGAGTTAGTTAGTAAATTAGTTGGTGAATGTCCAGCAGGCCAGACGCTCACGTATCTTGACTGAGTAGTTCTGGTGCTGGAATCTGGTGGCCCACTCCTCTCCGAATCTGGAGTACAACGTTAGACTTCACTGACACCAATCTTAGTCTGCACAGGCACACTCTAGTGTGGTCTTATAACAGCATTTGACACCACTTCGGTGCCAAATAGAAACTCACAATTCTGAAACAAAAGTATTGGGTCATGTGTCAGAACTCTACCTCCTGAGCCACTTCTGCACACAACACGACACCACAACACCACACAGAATGGGTCAGATCTCTCTGACCACACAGCACATCTTACCTAGTTGTTTTCACATAGTACTAGTTCCCCAAGACTACATTGCATCTGAGATATGTTCAATAGCTTCCTGCTATTGAATAAGATAGGTGATATGTTCCACTGATCTCAACACCAGATCCTTTTTCATAGTTTTATTTAGGCGTTCCTATATATTTTCTTTGTATGTATGTCTCTAGACCCTGAACTTGGGCTGGGGATCTAGAGCGAACACTTACTTGTCGTAATCATTTTTATGATATGGCAGTATCAATCACTCGAATTATTAAAATATACAGAATAAATACTGTTCATTCTTACCAGAATTCAGAATTGAGAACACAGTTAAATTTGCCAGCAAAACTCAGCTGAGCTGCTGGCTGTATGATGGCGTCCCACTATATATTTGTATTCTTCTGGAATCAACTCCACTATTAATTTAAACTGCGTCTCTGAACAGACTTATGTCAAATGGCAAAATTTCACCTCTCTGTGCCGCTACTATAAAATACGTTGACCAATCGCCGACTTCCCCCCTAACTTTCAAATCTACAACCAAAAGTCACTTCAGTCAGATCTCAGTCAAGTATGTATTACGGTCTGTTAATCCGTCTGTCTCTACTTGTTTTTTTCATAAAAAACACGCTTGGTTCTACATGCATTTCCTACACGAATCTGCCTCCTAAGTTATTTTTAGCTACAATTCTCCACCATTTCCCCTCTCTTTAATTACAGCTACAGCTCGATTTTTACGTTTGCATGCTCAAGGCCAAAATTTTTGAAACTTTAGTGACATTGTTTAACAGTGCAGTCGCTCGTCTGATATGAACAATACAGTCTTTTGTCAATATCTTCCTTATTATCTATCCGTCTGTATAATTGAAAGCATATTATTTCTCTGCTCAAGATGGGCTATCAAACTAGCTAGGTTTTATTTTCATAACTCTATTATTAAGAAAAAACATATTTTTTCTCAAGTTTAGTTTTTGAAATTTGTTCGAGAACTTTCTCTCATGTGTTTTGCCGCGGCATTCAAATAAAGACCAAGTATCGAAAAACGTCCAAGAAATGACTTTTTCTGACACGAGCTAAAGTCGTTTTTTGTCCATTTCCTTACCCTCTGTCAACTAGTGACGTGAATTTTTTCTTTTACTACCAACCAATTGCGTCTTTCAGCCTTGCGATCTTCAAACACGTGTTCAGTCATATTTTTCCTTTTGTTGTCCTCCGTTCTCTCCCGTCTACAAAGGGTAAACGTTTCGTCTGCACGTCTAACTCGTTAGTTTTAAATGGCGGGTAGGAAGGGCTGGCATGGGCGAGCATGTCTCCTAGTATCTTACGCATTATTTTTAACCCTACATTTTATCGTTAAATTTGGAGATATTTTAACGTTGTATCATGGTAAATTCATCACAAAGACAAAATTTTAATTTAAAGTATTGCAAACTTATTGTTGGAGCTACTCGCTGGAAATGAAACGGTTTATCGGAGCATAGATACCATGATTTCCGATGATCCCAACGACGCAGTTGATTTCCCAACCGAGTTCCTTAACGAGCAGTTCCCATCAGGAATGCCACCGCATTTGCTGAAATTAAAGGTTGCTGCATGTATCAATCATGCTATTGCGAAATCTGAACGCAAAAAACGGACTATTAAATGGCACGCGTTTGGTCATAAAAGTCTTGCATCGGAATTCCATTGATGGAGAAGTTATCATTGGCAGTAATAAGGGAAAACGAGTCTTAATTCCTCGCATTGACTTAGAACCGAGCGAGCGCAGTTTGCCATTTAGGATGCGGCGTCGTCAATTCATAGTGATTTTAGCATTTGCAATGACGATCAATAAGGCACAAGGACAACCTTTTGATCACGGAGGAGTTTTTCTTCCTGAACCTGTTTTCGGACACGGCCAGCTCTATGTCGCCCTCACCCGAGGAACAAATCATGAAAACTTGAAAGTTTTTGTTAAAAACACTTTTTATCAGGGAACATTCTTTGAAACAAATCCACGCACTTTCATAAAAAATGTTGTCATCAAATAATATTGAATTTAAAAATGTTTTAAAATATATTACAGTTTTTGATTTACTTCCGCCATTATTGACGGGTTATTGCTAGTATAACAATAAATGAGGAGGCTGCTGTAAAACTGGTTAGGAAACAAATATATAAAGTAAAAAAAATGTGTGTTTCCTGTGTACCGTTAACTTGTAAAACTGATTTCATACCATGTTATTTTTTTACTTTATATAATAGAGATTTCTTCAGAGTGACATTGTTTTGCTTTATTATTTCATTTTCTATTTTCGTTGATTGTTGCATTTCTTGAGTTGATATTTTTTTCTCTTGTTCTGTATTTACTTTTTTTTTTCATCTTTGTGCATCTCGTCATATCGTTTTTTAATTCATCATTTTTTTTCTGTGTGTTCGCAGTGTCCATTGCCGTTTCCTTTTGACCTGTCTATATTCTTCGTTGTCGCATGTTTGTAACTGTGTCTAACGAAGGGTGAATCCCGAAACTTCCCGTTTTTTTTTTAAGTATACATTAATTTGTAAAACCAATTCTATACCATTTAATTTGTTAATGTACATATTATATTACTGGAAGCAGAATTTGCAGGACTTCTCCTTTCCCCGATATGAACACTTTTTTTAAGAACATTTCTTTTACGAACCCTATCGGGGCGTAAAGCGAGGTCTGTTGACTTTATTGCGTAAAATTTGTTTGATCTCGTCCCCCCCCCCTTTTTTTTTTTTTTTTTTTTTAATTTTATAAACATCTTTATTCACATTCCGTGGAAATTTACAAAGGCATATGCATTGAAACATTAACAATAATAGCATGAATATAAGTATAAAAATGAAAATACAGTGAGCAGCTGTATACAAAAAAAAAAAAAACCTTTCACTCCTTACACACACTCATTTACACACTCTTTCTTGTACTCTAAATATACATTGCACATTTTTTGTTGTTGTAATCATAGTATTCATTTACTATGTAGATATATTTGTGCCGGAATGTCTGTCCCTGTCCTTTTGTGTGATCTCTCACACCTCCAGCACTACAGCAGTATCATTTCTTTTTCTTCATTTTTCCCTCCAATCGCTTTTATTTGGCATTCCATTTTTCCCTTCATACATTTTACTCTTTATGCTGAACATACATGGGGAAAGTCTCTAACACGCCTCTCCCCTGTGGCAGTATTTGCTACAGGAGTAATTCTTATCTTATGGTGTCTCTTATGGTGTCACATTCACGCTTCACGAAGGCGTGTTAAGTTACGCCAGGTATGGTGTCTCTTATGGTGTCACATTCACACTTCACAAAGACGTGTTAAGTTACGCCAGGTCATTAGACGGTCAGTGACAATATTTTATCACATAATCTTTCTGACCCTCTTTTCAAGCGACGGTGCTTGTTTATCCAAGCTTTTTATTTAATTTTTTTTTTAATCTAAAGACATATGCATGAAAACATTGACAATAATAGTTTGAACATAAGCATAACAATGAAAATACACTGTGCAGCTGTAAAAATATAAAAAAAAAATTACTTTCACACCTTGCGCACTCTTTCTACTACTCCAAGGTTACACATTTTACATTTTTTGATAAAGATAGTGTTGATTAAAAGGGGAAGGAGGAGGAAAAGAAAGAAAGAAAGAAAAAGACCTTGGGTGTCAAAGACCTAGATTTAGAGTCCGTCGCGAAAGATTTCAGTCTTGATGGAAAATAATCAAAATAAAGGGTAAATTTACTTCAGCTAAAAGCAGGTATCCGATTTCGTTGATTTATGATGTCAAGACTTCAGGTCCAGCTTGGCTAAAATAAATTCGTGCTGGACCGTGAAATGTAATGTAAAAGGACGTCCCCTGGGACAAAAGAAAGAGCCTTGGTTCATCCAGTGCATATCGCAACAGGGGAAATGAATGGGATCCGAAAAGAGACACTTCTTAGATGATAGTTTTGGTTATTAAAGTGGTCCTTGTGTGACCACTTACAACAAGCTTTATTCACATTTCATAGATGGAGAAAAGAAATATTGAACATTTCATTAAATATAAATATACATTTATACACATTCGAGCACGCTTACATACACACAATTACAAGCACATTTCACTGCACCTTTTATTATTTTCCCTTTTTCCCCCTGAATTTAAATATGAGCCGTGCAATACCAACGTCAAAGACTTCCCACGAACATACTTAGGGATCAGTTGGCAAGGTCAGACATTGAAACTTTAACGACATCTAGAAACTGTGGTCAACATGACCTCCCGCGAATATATGTAGTTTAAAGGTCGAGCTGTAGTACTTCAGAGGATAGGAAGACTGGGGGAAGGGAGGGGGCACAGAAGGCCGAAAGTGGACTTACACATGTTAGGATAGACAGAGAATGAGATAGTAGTGAGACGGAGGGAGGGCTGTTGGGGAAAGAAAGAGTCGTTTTACGAATCAAGGCTGCCTCGTTAAGTAAGAGGTACCATCTCAGGGGCTATTGATAAAACGTTCTGACGAAAAATGTGCAGAAATAAACCAGCTTAATCAAAATAATAATAATAATAAATAAATAAAAAATAAATAGACTACGCATGTACATATGCATTAAAATGTAAACATAATAATGACAATAATAATAATAATAATGATAATAGATACATAGAAAATAAAATAATAATAATAATTTAAAGGCAGGCTTCTCTCTGCGGACATGACAAAGGGGAGGATGAAAACATTTTAACTTGCACACACTCTCACATGTACTTAAGATAAAAATATTGGGTGATGGAGTCCCTCACCTCTAACGTTGTGTGTGTAGGGGAAGAGAAGGAAGGATGAGGATATGTGTTAAAGGGAGTGGGGAAGGTAGGGAAAAAAACACAGGTGATGGAATAACACGTAATTGGCAGTGAGGTGGTGGGTGGGGGAAGGAGAGGTTATAGGAAAGTGACGTTCTTATAAACTAAATTCTTGGATTTAAGAATATTTGGCAGGTCGAGGTACAGGTAGCTCGGGATAGTGGACAGGTTTTAAAATAAGCGTCACTCTTTTCTTTTTTTTGGTCCTCGCATGAGGTCGCATTGGTACCCGCCCAAACCCGGCCCTGGTCAAGACCACATGTCCCAACACAAGAAGACCCAATGACAAACTGTGTCACTGTAGTGATCCTCTGTGTTCTCACACAAGGGACCTAATGACACATGAATGTCACTGTACCGGTCCCTGTGTCTAGACAAATGATCCTAGCCAAAGGCCAGATATTTTTTTTTCCCTCGCATGAGGTCGCATATTTTTTCCTCGCATGAGGTCGCATTGGTACCCGCCCAAACCCGGCCCTGGTCAAGACCACATGTCCCAACACAAGAAGACCCAATGACAAACTGTGTCACTGTAGTGATCCTCTGTGTTCTCACACAAGGGACCTAATGACACATGAATGTCACTGTACCGGTCCCTGTGTCTAGACACATGATCCTAGCCAAAGGCCAGATATTAGGGCGTTGGGTTTCACAGTGTTATTTGCACTGTAGTCTTTTTTTTTCCCTCGCATGAGGTCGCATATTTTTTCCTCGCATGAGGTCGCATTGGCACCCACCCCAAACCCGGCTCTGGTCAAGATCACATGTCCCAACACAAGAAGACCCAATGACAAACTGTGTCACTGTAGTGATCCTCTGTGTTCTCACACAAAGGACCTAATGACACATGAATGTCACTGTACTGGTTCCTGTGTCTAGACACATGATCCTAGCCAAAGGCCAGATATTAGTGCGTTGGGTTTCACAGCGTTATTTGCGCTGTAGTCTTTTTTTTTTCCTCGCACGAGGTCGCATATTTTTTCCTCGCATGAGGTCGCATTGGCACCCACCCCAAACCCGGCTCTGGTCAAGATCACATGTCCCAACACAAGAAGACCAAATGACAAACTGTGTCACTGTAGTGATCCTCGGTGTTCTCACACAAAGGACCTAATGACACATGAATGTCACTGTACTGGTCCCTGTGTCTAGATACATGATCCTAGCCAAAGGCCAGATATTAGGGCGTTGGGTTTCACAGCGTTATTTGCGCTGTAGTCACTCTTTTTCTTTTTTTCCTCGCATGAGGTCGCATATTTTTCCTCGCATGAGGTCGCATGGCACCCACCCCAAACCCGGCTCTGGTCAAGATCACTTGTCCCAACACAAGAAGACCCAATGACAAAGTGTGTCACTGTAGTGATTCTCTGTGTTCTCAAACAAGGGACCTAATGACACATGAATGTCACTGTACCGGTCCCTGTGTCTAGACACATGATCCTAGCCAAAGGCCAGATTTTTTTTTTTTCTCGCATGAGGTCGCATATTTTTTCTTCGCATGAGGTCGCATTGGTACCCGCCCAAACCCGGCCCTGGTCAAGGCCACATGTCCCAACACAAGAAGACCCAATGACAAACTGTGTCACTGTAGTGATCCTCTGTGTTCTCACACAAGGGACCTAATGACACATGAATGTCACTGTACCGGTCCCTGTGTCTAGACAAATGATCCTAGCCAAAGGCCAGATATATATATATTTTTTTCCTCGCATGAGGTCGCATATTTTTTCCTCGCATGAGGTCGCATTGGTACCCGCCCAAACCCGGCCCTGGTCAAGACCACATGTCCCAACACAAGAAGACCCAATGACAAACTGTGTCACTGTAGTGATCCTCTGTGTTCTTACACAAGGGACCTAATGACACATGAATGTCACTGTAACGGTCCCTGTGTCTAGACACATGATCCTAGCCAAAGGCCAGATATTTGGGCGTTGGGTTTCAAAGCGTTATTTGCGCTGTAGTTTTTTTTTTTTGGTACCCGCCCAAACCCGGCCCTGGTCAAGACCACATGTCCCAACACAAGAAGACCCAATGACAAACTGTGTCACTGTAGTGATCCTCTGTGTTCTCACACAAGGGACCTAATGACACATGAATGTCACTGTACCGGTCCCTGTGTCTAGACTTTTTTTTTTCCTCGCATGAGGTTGCATATTTTTTCCTCGCATGAGGTTGCGTTTGCACCCGCCCATACCCGGCCCCGGTCAAGACCACATGTCCCAACACTAGAAGACCCAATGACAAAATGTGTCATCTAGTGATCTTCTGTGTTCTCACACAAAGGACCTAATGACACACGAATGTCACTGTACCGGTCCCTGTGTCTAGACTCATGATCCTAGCCAAAGGCCAGATATTTTTTTCCCCTCGCTTGAGGTCGCATATTTTTTCCTCGCATCAGGTCGCATTGTCCCCGCCCCACACCCGGCTCTGGTCAAGACCACATGTCCCAACACAAGAAGACCCAATGACAAACTGTGTCACTGTAGTGATCCTCTGTGTTCTCACACAAGGGACCTAATGACACATGAATGTCACTGTACCGGTCCCTGTGTCTAGACTTTTTTTTTCCTCGCATGAGGTTGCATATTTTTTCCTCGCATGAGGTTGCGTTTGCACCCGCCCATACCCGGCCCCGGTCAAGACCACATGTCCCAACACTAGAAGACCCAATGACAAAATGTGTCATCTAGTGATCTTCTGTGTTCTCACACAAAGGACCTAATGACACACGAATGTCACTGTACCGGTCCCTGTGTCTAGACTCATGATCCTAGCCAAAGGCCAGATATTTTTTTCCCCTCGCTTGAGGTCGCATATTTTTTCCTCGCATCAGGTCGCATTGTCCCCGCCCCACACCCGGCTCTTGTCAAGACCACATGTCCCAACACAAGAAGACCCAATGACAAACTGTGTCACTGTAGTGATCCTCTGTGTTCTCACACAAGGGACCTAATGACACATGAATGTCACTGTACCGGTCCGTGTCTAGACACATGATCCTAGCCAAAGGCCAGATATTAGGGCGTTGGGTCTTCACAGCATTATTCGTGCTGGGTTTTTATTAGGGCGCTGTAGTCACTCTTTTTTTTTTTTTAAATTTCCTCGCATGAGGTTGCATATTTTTTCCTCGCATGAGGTTGCATTGGTCCCCGCCCAAAACCCGGCTCTGTCAAAACCACATGTCCCAACACAAGAAGACCCAATGACACCATGTGTCACTGTAGTGGTCTTCTGTGTTCATACACAGAGGGCCTCATGACATAAATGTCTCTTTTTTTTCTTTTCCTCGCATGAGGTCGCATATTTTTTCCTCGCATGAGGTCGCATTGTCCCCGCCGCAAACCCGGCTCTGGTCAAAACCACAGGTCCCAACACACGAAGACCCAATGACACCATGTGTCATTGTAGTGGTCTTCTATGTTCTCACACAGAGGGCCTCATGACATAAATGTCTCTACTGGTCCCTGCGTCTAGACTTTTATTTTTTATTTCCTCGCTTGAGGTCGCATATTTTTTCCTCGCATGAGGTCGCATTAGTACCCGCCCAAACCCGGCCCTGGTCAAGACCACATGTCCCAACACAAGAAGACCCAATGACAAACTGTGTCACTGTAGTGATCCTCTGTGTTCTCACACAAGGGACATAATGACACATGAATGTCACTGTACCGGTCCCTGTGTCTAGACACATGATCCTAGCCAAAGGCCAGATTTTTTTTTTTCTCGCATGAGGTCGCATATTTTTTCTTCGCATGAGGTCGCATTGGTACCCGCCCAAACCCGGCCCTGGTCAAGACCACATGTCCCAACACAAGAAGACCCAATGACAAACTGTGTCAATGTAGTGATCCTCTGTGTTCTCACACAAGGGACCTAATGACACATGAATGTCACTGTACCGGTCCCTGTGTCTAGACTTTTTTTTTCCTCGCATGAGGTTGCATATTTTTTCCTCGCATGAGGTCGCATTGTCCCCGCCCCAAACCCGGCTCTGGCCAAGACCACATGTCCCAACACAGGAAGACCCAATGACAAACTGTGTCACTGTAGTGATCCTCTGTGTTCTCACACAAGGGACCTAATGACACATGAATGTCACTGTACCGGTCCGTGTCTAGACACATGATCCTAGCCAAAGGCCAGATATTAGGGCGTTGGGTCTTCACAGCATTATTCGTGCTGGGTTTTTATTAGGGCGCTGTAGTCACTCTTTTTTTTTTTTTTAAATTTCCTCGCATGAGGTTGCATATTTTTTCCTCGCATGAGGTTGCATTGGTCCCCGCCCAAAACCCGGCTCTGTCAAAACCACATGTCCCAACACAAGAAGACCCAATGACACCATGTGTCACTGTAGTGGTCTTCTGTGTTCATACACAGAGGGCCTCATGACATAAATGTCTCTTTTTTTTCTTTTCCTCGCATGAGGTCGCATATTTTTTCCTCGCATGAGGTCGCATTGTCCCCGCCGCAAACCCGGCTCTGGTCAAAACCACAGGTCCCAACACACGAAGACCCAATGACACCATGTGTCATTGTAGTGGTCTTCTATGTTCTCACACAGAGGGCCTCATGACATAAATGTCTCTACTGGTCCCTGCGTCTAGACTTTTATTTTTTATTTCCTCGCTTGAGGTCGCATATTTTTTCCTCGCATGAGGTCGCATTAGTACCCGCCCAAACCCGGCCCTGGTCAAGACCACATGTCCCAACACAAGAAGACCCAATGACAAAATGTGTCAGTGTAGTGATCTTCTGTGTTCTCACACAAGAGACCAAATGACACATGAATGTCACTGTACAGGTCCCTGTGTCTAGACACATGATCCTAGCCAAAGGCCGGATAAGAGCTCTGGGTTTTTATTAAGCGCTGTAGTCTTTTTTTTTTTTTCCTTCTTTTTTTTTTTTCTCGATTGAGGTCGCATATTTTTTTCCTCGCATGAGGTCGCATTGTCCCCGCCTAAACCCGGCTCTGGTCAAGACCACATGTCCCAACACAAGAAGACCCAATGACAAACTGTGTCACTGTCGTGATCCTCTGTGTTCTCACACAAGGGACCTAATGACACATGAATGTCATTGTACCGGTCCCTGTGTCTAGACACATGATCCTAGCCAAAGGCCGGATACTAGGCACTGGGTCTTCCCAGCATTATTCGTGCTGGATTTTTTTTTTTTTTCCTTGCTTGAGGTCGCATATTTTTTCCTCGCATGAGATCGCATTAGTACCCGCCCACACCCGGCCCTGGTCAAGACCACATGCCCCAACACAAGAAGACCCAATGACCAACTGTGTCACTGTAGTGATCTTCTGTGTTCTCACACAAGAGACCTAATGACACATGAATGTCACGGACCCGGTCTCGGGGTCTAGACACATGATCCTAGCCAAAGGCCGGATAAGAGCGCTGGGTTTTTATTTTTATTTATTTTTTTTTCTCGCTTGAGGTCGCATATTTTTTCCTCGCATGAGGTCGCATTGTCCCCGCCCAAACCCGGCTCTGGCCAAGACCACATGTCCCAACACTAGAAGACCCAATGACAAACTGTGTCACTGTAGTGATCTTCTGTGTTCTCACACATTTTTTTTTTTCCTCGCTTGAGGTCGCATATTTTTTCCTCGCATGAGGTGGCATTAGTACCCGCCCAAACCCGGCCCTGGTCAAGACCACATGTCCCAACACAAGAAGACCCAATGACAAACTGTGTCACTGTAGTGATCTTCTGTGTTCTCACACAAGAGACCTAATGACACATGAATGTCACTGCACTGGTCCCTGTGTCTAGACACATTAGGGCGCTGTAGTTTTTTTTTTTCCTCGCTTGAGGTCGCACATTTTTCCTCGCATGAGGTCGCATTAGTACCCGCCCAAACCTGGCCCTGGTCAAGACCACATGTCCCAACACAAGAAGACCCAATGACAAACTGTGTCACTGTAGTGATCTTCTGTGTTCTCACACAAGAGACCTAATTACACATGAATGTCACTGTACCGGTCCCTGTGTCTAGACACATGATCCTAGCCAAAGGCCGGATAAGAGCTCTGGGTTTTTATTAGGGCGCTGTAGTCATTTTTTTTTTCTTTTTTTTTTTTTTCTCGCTTGAGGTCGCATATTTTTTTCCTCGCATGAGGTCGCATTGTCCCCGCCCAAACCCGGCTCTGGTCAAGACCACATGTCCCAACACAAGAAGACCCAATGACAAACTGTGTCACTGTAGTGATCCTCTGTGTTCTCACACAAGGGACCTAATGACACATGAATGTCATTGTACCGGTCCCTGTGTCTAGACACATGATCCTAGCCAAAGGCCGGATACTAGGCATTGGGTCTTCCCAGCATTATTCGTGCTGGGTTTTTTTTTTCCTTGCTTGAGGTCGCATATTTTTTCCTCGCATGAGGTCGCATTAGTACCCGCCCACACCCGGCCCTGGTCAAGACCACATGCCCCAACACAAGAAGACCCAATGACAAACTGTGTCACTGTAGTGATCTTCTGTGTTCTCACACAAGAGACCTAATGACACATGAATGTCACGGACCCGGTCTCTGTGTCTAGACACATGATCCTAGCCAAAGGCCGGATAAGAGCGCTGGGTTTTTATTTTTATTTATTTTTTTTCCCCTCGCTTGAGGTCGCATATTTTTTCCTCGCATGAGGTCGCATTGTCCCCGCCCAAACCTGGCTCTGGCCAAGACCACATGTCCCAACACTAGAAGACCCAATGACAAACTGTGTCACTGTAGTGATCTTCTGTGTTCTCACACATTTTTTTTTTTTCCTCGCTTGAGGTCGCATATTTTTTCCTCGCATGAGGTGGCATTAGTACCCGCCCAAACCCGGCCCTGGTCAAGACCACATGTCCCAACACAAGAAGACCCAATGACAAACTGTGTCACTGTAGTGATCCTCTGTGTTCTCACACAAGGGACCTAATGACACATGAATGTCACTCTACCGGTCCGTGTCTAGACACATGATCCTAGCCAAAGGCCAGATATTAGGGCGTTGGGTCTTCACAGCATTATTCGTGCTGGGTTTTTATTAGGGCGCTGTAGTCACTCTTTTTTTTTTTTTAAATTTCCTCGCATGAGGTTGCATATTTTTTCCTCGCATGAGGTTGCATTGGTCCCCGCCCAAAACCCGGCTCTGTCAAAACCACATGTCCCAACACAAGAAGACCCAATGACACCATGTGTCACTGTAGTGGTCTTCTGTGTTCATACACAGAGGGCCTCATGACATAAATGTCTCTTTTTTTTCTTTTCCTCGCATGAGGTCGCATATTTTTTCCTCGCATGAGGTCGCATTGTCCCCGCCGCAAACCCGGCTCTGGTCAAAACCACATGTCCCAACACACGAAGACCCAATGACACCATGTGTCATTGTAGTGGTCTTCTATGTTCTCACACAGTGGGCCTCATGACATAAATGTCTCTACTGGTCCCTGCGTCTAGACTTTTTTTTTTAAATTTCCTCGCTTGAGGTCGCATATTTTTTCCTCGCATGAGGTCGCATTAGTACCCGCCCAAACCCGGCCCTGGTCAAGACCACATGTCCCAACATAAGAAGACCCAATGACAAAATGTGTCAGTGTAGTGATCTTCTGTGTTCTCACACAAGAGACCAAATGACACATGAATGTCACTGTACCGGTCCCGGTGTCTAGACACATGATCCTAGCCAAAGGCCGGATAAGAGCTCTGGGTTTTTATTAGGGCGCTGTAGTCTTTTTTTTTTTTTTTTTCTTTTTTTTTTCTCGATTGAGGTCGCATATTTTTTTCCTCGCATGAGGTCGCATTGTCCCCGCCCAAACCCGGCTCTGGTCAAGACTACATGTCCCAACACAAGAAGACCCAATGACAAACTGTGTCACTGTAGTGATCCTCTGTGTTCTCACACAAGGGACCTAATGACACATGAATGTCATTGTACCGGTCCCTGTGTCTAGACACATGATCCTAGCCAAAGGCCGGATAAGAGCGCTGGGTTTTTATTTTTATTTATTTATTTTTTTTTTCTCGCTTGAGGTCGCATATTTTTTCCTCGCATGAGGTCGCATTGTCCCCGCCCAAACCCGGCTCTGGCCAAGACCACATGTCCCAACACTAGAAGACCCAATGACAAACTGTGTCACTGTAGTGATCTTCTGTGTTCTCACACAAGAGACCTAATTACACATGAATGTCACTGCACTGGTCCCTGTGTCTAGACACATTAGGGCGCTGTAGTCTTTTTTTTTTTTCCTCGCTTGAGGTCGCACATTTTTCCTCGCATGAGGTCGCATTAGTACCCGCCCAAACCTGGCCCTGGTCAAGACCATATGTCCCAACACAAGAAGACCCAATGACAAACTGTGTCACTGTAGTGATCTTCTGTGTTCTCACACAAGAGACCTAATGACACATGAATGTCACTGTACCGGTCCCTGTGTCTAGACACATGATCCTAGCCAAAGGCCGGATAAGAGCTGTGGGTTTTTATTAGGGCGCTGTAGTCTTTTTTTTTTTTTCTTTTTTTCTTTTTTTTTTTTTCTCGCTTGAGGTCGCATATTTTTTTCCTCGCATGAGGTCGCATTGTCCCCGCCCAAACCCGGTGTTGCGTGATAAATTCTCGCAACATCGTTTTATTTCAATATCTGTTTTATAACGCAAGGGCAACAACTGCTTGAAATCTATAGTCACTTTTCTCGGTAAGCATTTGTCTTCTCGCGTTAGTATCGAATGCAGTTAACTTTTGAGCTGTGGTCATTTTTGCGCTGGACTGCGCATGACTTGTCTTGTTGTTTGGTCGATCGGTTTCCGCCCACCACTAGTGGGAGTGAGCGATTTGGAATGGCGAAAGAGATGCCTCGTTGAAGAGGGGATCTCCGCTATTTTTGTTCTGTCAGGGATGTGTAGTCCTCTTATGGATATTTCGTTTATTCGGGATAATACCTCTAGTGTATTTGCACATGCCGGGAGGCGTGATATTTCTGTATTTCTTGAAAGCAAGGTAAATTAACATTTTCATTAACTCTATTGATTTTGGGTCGTGAGCGATTTCGATTCATAGCCTGTCTGCGAAAGTCGTCGTCACGAGATGTTTTTTCCCAGCTCACATGTCGCTGCATTGTACTGCATCGGTTGATGCAGGTACCAAGGACCATTACTTGCTACTTTGTTAAATGAACTAGGTTTAGAAAACCTTTATTATCTAGAGGATATTCTTGAGGACATTATTTATACTTCGGCAGACGTGTCTGTCTTGCTGAAGTCAAACTAAGGAGAGTGAACTGATCTCATACATCTGGTTATCTCCTGGCTGTTATAGAAAAGGATGGAGTTTTCCACCTGACTACATTTACAGCACTATGAAATATAACATGCATCTGACTCATCATTGTAATGCTGTCTACCGTTTATTGCTGTATTGAATGTTGCTGTGATAATGACTGTTTGATGTGCCTACACATTTGCGTAACCATTTTGTCACTGTGGCGTCCACAATAAATAATGAAGAAAAACGTCAACGGCTGTTTCAAGACTCATTGACTTTATACGTCGTGAGTTTACTGACGTCCTATGTGGATTGCCCTGTTATTGTTGCATGAACATTGTTTTGACTGAACACATCTACACACTACACAAAACCAGACATGCGGATGCCATCCATCATCATATGGCATCACGCATCATTTGGTGGCCATAAGCTGGTTTGATTCTGGTACTAGCAAACACGGGGTCCCTTACCCACTTCATTTTCAACAAGAATTCATCAGCATCCTTCAAGAAATTAACATTCTTCAATACAGTCAACATCTTCAAAATTTTCAAAGTACTCGGCGTTGCCCGGTAAAAGTCAAATTTCAATTTTTTGACGGAAACAAGAATTTGACAGTACCCGGCGTTGTTACATGTTGCCGGATAACTCGGACTGCTGTTATCTTTTACGCAAGTCAAGCAAGTTGCTGCTGTCAAGGTTCAGTGCTGTCGTTTTTTGAGAAGGTCAAGTGCCGGTTGAAACGGGTTGTTTTCTGAAGAAGGCCAAGTACCGATTTCCATCAACTTACTTTTGGATTAGAAGGTCAAGTGCCGAAACAACTCAACACACAGTATTTCAGAAGCTCTTGTACCATCGTGTTAGCAGTGGAAGCAGTTCAGATGTGCCATCATCGTTGGAGCTTCGCTCTTTAGGACGTTGATTGACATCCGTTTTCTGCTGTTCTACGATTGGAAGCCTTTAAGTTAAGTGGCCTGTTTGTATGTAAACTGTGCCCTTATACTTCTGCTGAGTCTTCTGTGTATCATCTCATTCTATATATTATATGTCTATATGTTATTTGTATATTTATATGTTTATATTTCAGCGGGTTCTCGGTTGGGTGGTGTCTCCGTTAGATTATGCCACGTCATAGAGGTCGTCTATTGTGAGCGTTTTCTGTAGGGTTTGCAAATTTCCGATACTGGAATTTGCTAAGCGACTTCTGTTGCTATTTATGTTAGCTGTGATGACATGTTTTAATATTGTTTTCGTTATTATTTCACATTCTTTAGTTTTGTTGTGATTTGTTTGTATTTGTTAGCCTACTCTTGTCTATAATTTAGTTTCATACAACATTTTTGTTTATACACTGTGGTGTCATGTATTTTGTTTAATTCTATCGCAGATATCGTCACATTTTTTGTGATATTTCATTAATTTCTGCTTTATTTTTAGTTGATTTCTGCGAAAGTTTTTGTATTGTTGCTGATCTTTGTTATTGTTTACATTGTTATTGTTTACATTGTTTGTATTGTTTACATTTTCAATGTTTACATTCTGCATGTGTTTACATAGTCATTGTTTACAGTTATAGTAATTAGTTAATGGGCTATGCTAATGCACTGTTACTACTATACTGATGATAAATGAATGATGAATAGTGTCGTGCACTATTGAATGAGAAGTGCACTTATGATCAAGATTTGAGTGCTGATATTTCATATACAAGTTCTTTGATTGGAGACTTGTTTCCCACAGAGACTGGGATAATATAATGTGATGTGAATATACAAGTGCTTAATTAAGACTTGTTACACTTAGGTTTGAAATAAATTAGTTAATTATTTCAGGTTTTGGACTCATATGTTAGACAACATGTCTACATTTGAGCACTTTATTGAGCAGGGTAAATTGCTTGGGAAGACTGGTGATAAGTTAGAAGAATTTGCAACTGCTCGATATGATAAAGCAATGGAAGCTGAACAAAAGAAACTGCATATGGAAGCTGAACAAAAGAAACTGCAGATGCAGGTGGATGAAAAGAGATTCCAAATGGAAATGGAAAAACAAAAAAAAGGAATCAGAAGCTGAGGAAAGAAAGCTACAGCTAGAGGCTGAGAATAAAAGACTTGAAAAAGAAGCTGAGAATAAAAGACTTGAAAAAGAAGCTGAAAATAAAAGACTTGAAAAAGAAGCTGAAAATAAAAGACTTGAAAAAGAAGCTGAAAATAAAAGACTTGAAAAAGAAGCTGAAAATGAAAGACTTCAAATGCAGGCTCAAGCTGAAGAAAGGAAGTTACAAAGAGAGTCTGATGAGAGGAAAGCAAAAATGGAACATGAAGAAAAACTCTTAGCTTTAGAGTTGGAGAAATTGAAATTGACGAGCATGAGTAATGGTAATGATTCAAACAAGGGTTCATCTTCTGGGAAGGCTAATAATGATACTTTTAAGATTAAGTTACCAACATTTAGTCCTTCCAGTGATGACATAATGTTCTATCTGGACAGATTTGAACAAGCATGTACAGCTCATAACATAGACAAAGCAAAATATGTTTATCAGTTATCAGGGATACTGACAGGTAAAGCTCTAAGTATATTAAATATGGTGGATGAACCTGACAAGAGCAATTATGAGGTTGTCAGGGCCGCTTTGTTAAAGAAATATCAGCTTAACGAAGACGGCTATCGTCTACAATTTAAAAACATGTTACCTGAAAATGGAGTTGAATTCTCCGAGTTTATTGCAAGAATACGCATTACTTTCTCACGATGGGTTGAACTATCTAAGACGGAAAAAACTTATGAAGGACTTATGGACTTAATACTTAGAGACAAAGTCATGTCGTCTGTCAATGAGTCTTTCCTTGCTTTCCTTCATGAACGTAAACCTAAAACAATAAAAGAAATGGAAGATTTCTGTTGCCAATACGTAACTGCGCACCCACACATAACCATGGGTAACTCTAAGGTGAAAGAAGGTTTACCAGTTGCTTCGGCAGCTCCGTATGGTCAAAACTTTGCTCGTAGATCCCAACAAAATTTTGATAGAAAGGGCAGCGGTAATTTCTGTCAAAATCATGGAAACCAATTTCATGGTGATTCTTCTTCGAAGAATTGGAGACAACCTGATAGTACTCGTTACTATCACCCTAATAATTATAAGCATTTCAAAAGAGGATATGGTAATAGAGGTTATTCCTGCCGAAGACCTCAGAACCAAACAAATAGATGTTCGCATCAATGTGAACATGATAGTAATCGTGGAAACTGGAATTCGAACCAGTATAACAATTACAATAGAGACAATAATAACTGCAGAGATAATAATAACTCTGATAACTTCAGAGGTAATAATAGTCGGGGTAGATCTCAACACAAAAAAAGAGATATCAGCAGGCTAATGCTGTACAACAGGAAACTGAGGGAGCCTGTAATCATGTTGTTGATAGTAAAAACTTTGACGCTGTCACTAGTTCTGCTTTTGACTTTGAGAGAGCAAACAAATGCCCCCAATGCAGTACTTTATTCGAACCGGGTACCATAACTACTTTGAGTTGTGGTCACCCACTTCCCGCTCTTCCTGCTGCTGTTGCGCATGACGGGAGGGGTTCTTTAATTCTACATAAGGGTCTTGTTAATGATACTCCGGTCTCACTACTTTTCGATTCCGGATGCACCACTATTGGTGTTAGACAATCGCTTGTAGATCCATCTTGTGCTACAGGAAGGGTTATTAAATGTGTCACATTTGGCGGCACTCTAGAAAAATATCCTACTGCTGTAATTCGCATTGACACTCCTTTCTTTACTGGAGATGTGCATGCTTGTCTCTTACCTAATCCTATTGCGGACCTTATTATTGGTCGTATTCACGGAGTTAGGGAGTGTACCCACAGCAGATTGCTGCTTGGGAAGATAATAACATGCAAGCTACAAATGCAGTAGTTACAAGAGCACAAGCTCTACAAACACCCGAAACTTCACTGAATAGTGATAATGAAGTTGATAGCCAAGATAGTCACTTAGTAATTACTCGTGACTCTTTCATAAAATTGCAAGAAGAAGATCCTTCTTTAAAAAAATTCTTCGTTCTTGCGAAGAAAGGTGATCCGAATCAGGATACAAATAGAAAATCTTGGATTGCAATGAGAAACGGCGTACTTGTACGTATGGTACAAGATTCGACTACGTCGGCACATTCGCAAATTCTTGTTCCCAAGAGCATGAGAGTCCAAATATTACAACATGCTCATGACTCGCAATGTGCTGGACATATGGGTTTTGCCCGTACGAAGTCGAGAGTCCTTGCGGCTTTCTTTTGGCCTTTTGTCAATAAGGACATTCGTATTTACTGCCGATCATGCAAGGTATGTCAGGAGGTCAAATCTAGAGGACCACGACATGCTGCGCCTATCCAGGCTGCTGACATTCCTATTCGGCCGTTTCAGAAAATGGCCATAGATATTATTGGCCCTTTTAAGGTCAAGTCGGCCAGAGGACATCAGTTTATCCTTACATGTGTCGATATGTGCACACGTTGGCCAGAGGCTATTCCTCTTAAGAGCATATCTACTACAGATATCGCAGATGCTCTTTGGTTGATATTTTCTCGCTTGGGGTTCCCCAGAGAAATATTGTCAGACCATGGCACTCAACTCATATCTGACACTATGTCACAGGTAATGTCTACCTTACATATTGAACGATCTCTCAGTAGTATCTACCATCCTATGTCTAATGGGTTAGTTGAGCGTCTGAATAGAACGCTCAAGACTTTGCTTGGTAAGATAACTGAAGATCATCCTCAAGATTGGGACAGGGTTTTACCCGCGGCTCTCTTTGCCTATAGAGAAGTCCCTAATGAACACACAGGATTTTCTCCCTTCGAACTTGTCTTTGGCGCGCGTCCACGCGGCCCTGTGTCTTTATTACACGATCTCATCACTGCCGATGATATTAGCGATGAAACTCAATCCTCATATGAGTATGTCATTGCTCTTAGACAAAAGATCATTGAGGCATGTAAGCTAGCAACTGCTTCATCAGAAATTGCTAAAGAGAAGGCAAGGCAGTTTGCTAACAAGAATAGATGTCTACGACAACTTTGTCCAGGTGACAAAGCATTCGTCCTACTCCCCAGTAGGGAAAATAGACTTCTTATTGCATGGAAAGGTCCGTATGCAATAGTCTCTCGGATTTCCGATGTTGACTATGTGGTCGATATTGATGGAAAGCATAAAACTTTCCACATAAACATGCTTTCGGAATTTCACGAACGTCCGGACTATTTGCTGCCTATTTTCCAGGCAACGGATGATGCTCCTGCACCTCACGGTCATTATTCATCCCTGTCTGTCATTCAGGATGAGGAAGCTACCTTCTCTGATGTCAACCTTCCCCTTCCAGTGGTTCCATTACATTCTACGGAATCTTGGAAAAACGTTTCTGTTTCTCCTAATCTTTCTGGTGACGAACATCGACAAGTCTCGTCGATGTTACAAACATTTCAGGATGTTCTCACTGACATTCCTGGACACACAGATGTCATAGAACATGACATAATTCTTACCGACAATAATCCAATTAGGGTTAGGCCGTATCCTATTCCTATACACTTTCAGTCGCAAGTGGAAAAGGAATTGGATGAAATGATTCAATTAAATATAATTGAACCATCGACTTCACCATATTCTTCTTCCATGGTTATTGTCCGGAAGAAGGATAAGAACATACGAATTTGCGTTGATTATCGCAAATTGAATCAGGTCACAAAGTTCGACGCTGAACCGATGCCTTTGTTAGAAGATCTACTGATTAGACTTTCTAATTCTAGATTCTTCACTAAACTTGACTTGTCTAAAGGTTATTGGCAAGTGCCTTTAGCAGAGCATGCCAAACCTCTTACTGCTTTTTCTACACCTAGGGGTCTATTTCAATGGAATGTTATGCCTTTTGGTCTCATGAACGCCCTGCCACTTTCGTTCGCATGATGCGTCGAATTCTGTCACATCGTTCGGATGTCATCGCATACTTAGATGACATCTGTCTCTTCAGTGATACCTGGGAAGATCACTATTTAGGGTTATATGACTTACTGTCCACTCTACGTGAGAATAATTTGACAGCAAAACCTTCTAAAGCTTTTGTTGGTTTTGGTGAAATCTCTTTCCTGGGTCATCGTGTTGGTCATGGTCTCTTGAAGACAGAAGACCACAATACTTCCAAAATACTGAACATCTCTGTTCCTAAAACGAAGAAACAAGTTAGGAGTCTCTTAGGTTTAATTCAATTTTATGGGAGATTTATTCCAAATTTATCTTCGATCATGGCACCTCTCTCAACATTGTTGAAGAAAGGTTCGCCTAATCTGGTCCGTTGGTCTGAAGAATGCCAATCTTCACTAGACCAAATCAAGAATATATTTTCTTCTCCTCCCATCTTAAGATTACCTACTCTTGATAGGACTTTTGTTCTTCGGAGTGATGCTTCATCCACTGGGATTGGAGCAGCACTGATGCAAGAATATGCAAATACTCTGCATCCTGTTATGTACATTTCTAGAAAACTAAATGCGGCAGAGAGGAACTACTCGGTTTTAGACCGTGAGTTGTTAGCGATGGTTTGGTCAATTCTAAAGCTACAAAGATTCCTCCTGGGCGCACATTTCATTCTACAGACTGATCAGAAAGCTCTTACAGCTATTCAGACTAAGAATTTGAAGAGTTCGAGATCCACTCGATATGCTATAGCTCTTCAACCTTTTCACTTCACGGTACGAGCTATCCGTGGTGCGGATAATGTGATGGCTGACATTTTGTCTAGATGCCCACATGACTCCAACTAATACTTCTGTCCTATATTTCTATATATTACAGAGTCATAACACACCTATATTTCTACAATAGATTAGCACATCTGTACTTACTTTATATGTACACACTATCGTGCTTTGTTGTCATCTTCTTCTGTTCGTTTTTTAAAATGATAGAGGAGGACTGAGTAGTTAATATAAGGGCCGTTAGTTTACTAAACAGCCACAATTATTAATAATGTATTGTACCTTATGAAGCATATTAGTTATTAATTAGCATTATATTGCTTGTACTTTCTCAGAATGTCATTGTTGAGCTGAGGACTTACCTTACGAGTTCTAGATTGTGTACTTACCCTCGGAATACCAGAGCATATGTCCTGGATCGTCATGTAGTTTAACTTTGCTATGTACTTATGTCATTACATGTCAAAGAATGTACTATTTAAATTTTCCTATCAGATTTGTACATCCATTTTTAAAGACAATATTAGAGTATGCTGTTTAATGATGATTATAGTAACTTGCATACGTATATTGTGTTTACATGCTAACGTGATGTGTGTTGGTGACACCTACCCGATGTGAATATTTTTTGAGACATATTTATTTTTCTGTTGAGGTATATCCTCACCAGACACTCTATAATTAGCCTATTGTTTGGCAATTTAATTAATTATCAGCGCATAATTCGTGCGTTTTGAGCCGCTTATCGCTTGCTCTTTGATATTGAAAAAAAAAATATGTTCCACATTTTTTTTTTTATCGGGAGGAGGTGGTGATATGTTGCGTGATAAATTCTCGCAACATCGTTTTATTTCAATATCTGTTTTATAACGCAAGGGCAACAACTGCTTGAAATCTATAGTCACTTTTCTCGGTAAGCATTTGTCTTCTCGCGTTAGTATCGAATGCAGTTAACTTTTGAGCTGTGGTCATTTTTGCGCTGGACTGCGCATGACTTGTCTTGTTGTTTGGTCGATCGGTTTCCGCCCACCACTAGTGGGAGTGAGCGATTTGGAATGGCGAAAGAGATGCCTCGTTGAAGAGGGGATCTCCGCTATTTTTTTGTTCTGTCAGGGATGTGTAGTCCTCTTATGGATATTTCGTTTATTCGGGATAATACCTCTAGTGTATTTGCACATGCCGGGAGGCGTGATATTTCTGTATTTCTTGAAAGCAAGGTAAATTGACATTTTCATTAACTCTATTGATTTTGGGTCGTGAGCGATTTCGATTCATAGCCTGTCTGCGAAAGTCGTCGTCACGAGATGTTTTTTCCCAACTCACATGTCGCTGCATTGTACTGCATCGGTTGATGCAGGTACCAAGGACCATTACTTGCTACTTTGTTAAATGAACTAGGTTTAGAAAACCTTTATTATCTAGAGGATATTCTTGAGGACATTATTTATACTTCGGCAGACGTGTCTGTCTTGCTGAAGTCAAACTAAGGAGAGTGAACTGATCTCATACATCTGGTTATCTCCTGGCTGTTATAGAAAAGGATGGAGTTTTCCACCTGACTACATTTACAGCACTATGAAATATAACATGCATCTGACTCATCATTGTAATGCTGTCTACCGTTTATTGCTGTATTGAATGTTGCTGTGATAATGACTGTTTGATGTGCCTACACATTTGCGTAACCATTTTGTCACTGTGGCGTCCACAATAAATAATGAAGAAAAACGTCAACGGCTGTTTCAAGACTCATTGACTTTATACGTCGTGAGTTTACTGACGTCCTATGTGGATTGCCCTGTTATTGTTGCATGAACATTGTTTTGACTGAACACATCTACACACTACACAAAACCAGACATGCGGATGCCATCCATCATCATATGGCATCACGCATCACCCGGCTCTGGTCAAGACCACATGTCCCAACACAAGAAGACCCAATGACAAACTGTGTCACTGTAGTGATCCTCTGTGTTCTCACATAAGGGACCTAATGACACATGAATGTCATTGTACCGGTCCCTGTGTCTAGACACATGATCCTAGCCAAAGGCCGGATACTAGGCATTGGGTCTTCCCAGCATTATTCGTGCTGGGTTTTTTTTTTCCTTGCTTGAGGTCGCATATTTTTTCCTCGCATGAGGTCGCATTAGTACCCGCCCACACCCTTCCCTGGTCAAGACCACATGCCCCAACACAAGAAGACCCAATGACAAACTGTGTCACTGTAGTGATCTTCTGTGTTCTCACACAAGAGACCTAATGACACATGAATGTCACGGACCCGGTCTCTGTGTCTAGACACATGATCCTAGCCAAAGGCCGGATAAGAGCGCTGGGTTTTTATTTTTATTTATTTTTTTTTCTCGCTTGAGGTCGCATATTTTTATCCTCGCATGAGGTCGCATTGTCCCCGCCCCAAACCCGGCTCTGGTCAAGACCACATGTCCCAACACTAGAAGACCCAGTGACAAAATGTGCCACCTAGTGATCCTCTGTGTTCTCACACAAGGGACCTAATGACTTTTTTTTTCCCCCTCGCTTGAGGTCGCATATTTTTTCCTCGCATGAGGTCGCATTGTCCCCGCCCAAACCTGGCTCTGGCCAAGACCACATGTCCCAACACTAGAAGACCCAATGACAAACTGTGTCACTGTAGTGATCTTCTGTGTTCTCACACATTTTTTTTTTCTCCCTTGAGGTCGCATATTTTTTCCTCGCATGAGGTGGCATTAGTACCCGCCCAAACCCGGCCCTGGTCAAGACCACATGTCCCAACACAAGAAGACCCAATGACAAACTGTATCACTGTAGTGATCTTCTGTGTTCTCACACAAGAGACCTAATGACACATGAATGTCACGGACCCGGTCTCTGTGTCTAGACACATGATCCTAGCCAAAGGCCGGATAAGAGCGCTGGGTTTTTATTTTTATTTATTGTTTTTTTCTCGCTTGAGGTCGCATATTTTTTTCCTCGCATGAGGTCGCATTGTCCCCGCCCCAAACCCGGCTCTGGTCAAGACCACATGTCCCAACACTAGAAGACCCAGTGACAAAATGTGCCACCTAGTGATCCTCTGTGTTCTCACACAAGGGACCTAATGACTTTTTTTTTCCCCTCGCTTGAGGTCGCATGTTTTTTCCTCGCATGAGGTCGCATTGTCCCCGCCCAAACCTGGCTCTGGCCAAGACCACATGTCCCAACACTAGAAGACCCAATGACAAACGGTGTCACAAGAGGACCTAATAGTGACACATGATCTTCTGTGTTCTCACACATTTTTTTTTTCCTCGCTTGAGGTCGCATATTTTTTCCTCGCATGAGGTGGCATTAGTACCCGCCCAAACCCGGCCCTGGTCAAGACCACATGTCCCAACACAAGAAGAGCCAATGACAAACTGTGTCACTGTAGTGATCTTCTGTGTTCTCACACAAGAGACCTAATGACACATGAATGTCACGGACCCGGTCTCTGTGTCTAGACACATGATCCTAGCCAAAGGCCGGATAAGAGCACTGGGTTTTTATTTTTATTTATTTTTTTTTTCTCGCTTGAGGTCGCATATTTTTTTCCTCGCATGAGGTCGCATTGTCCCCGCCCCAAACCCGGCTCTGGTCAAGACCACATGTCCCAACTCTAGAAGACCCAGTGACAAAATGTGCCACCTAGTGATCCTCTGTGTTCTCACACAAGGGACCTAATGACTTTTTTTTCCCCTCGCTTGAGGTCGCATATTTTTTCCTCGCATGAGGTCGCATTGTCCCCGCCAAAACCTGGCTCTGGCCAAGACCACATGTCCCAACACTAGAAGACCCAATGACAAACTGTGTCACTGTAGTGATCTTCTGTGTTCTCACACATTTTTTTTTTTTTCCTCGCTTGAGGTCGCATATTTTTTCCTCGCATGAGGTGGCATTAGTACCCGCCCAAACCCGGCCCTGGTCAAGACCACATGTCCCAACACAAGAAGACCCAATGACAAACTGTATCACTGTAGTGATCTTCTGTGTTCTCACACAAGAGACCTAATGACTCATGAATGTCACGGACATGAATGTCACGGACCCGGTCTCTGTGTCTAGGCGCATGATCCTAGCCAAAGGCCGGATAAGAGCGCTGGGTTTTTATTTTTAATTATTGTTTTTTTCTCGCTTGAGGTCGCATATTTTTTTCCTCGCATGAGGTCGCATTGTCCCCGCCCCAAACCCGGCTCTGGTCAAGACCACATGTCCCAACACTAGAAGACCCAGTGACAAAATGTGCCACCTAGTGATCCTCTGTGTTCTCACACAAGGGACCTAATGACTTTTTTTTTTCCCTCGCTTGAGGTCGCATATTTTTTCCTCGCATGAGGTCGCATTGTCCCCGCCCAAACCTGGCTCTGGCCAAGACCACATGTCCCAACACTAGAAGACCCAATGACAAACTGTGTCACTGTAGTGATCTTCTGTGTTCTCACACATTTTTTTTTTTCCTCGCTTGAGGTCGCATATTTTTTCCTCGCATGAGGTGGCATTAGTACCCGCCCAAACCCGGCCCTGGTCAAGACCACATGTCCCAACACAAGAAGACCCAATGACAAACTGTGTCACTGTAGTGATCTTCTGTGTTCTCACACAAGAGACCTAATGACACATGAATGTCACTGCACTGGTCCCTGTGTCTAGACACATTTTTTTTTTTCCTCGCTTGAGGTCGCATATTTTTCCTCGCATGAGGTCGCATTAGTACCCGTCCAAACCCGGCCCTGGTCAAGACCACATGTCCCAACACAAGAAGACCCAATGACAAACTGTGTCACTGTAGTGATCTTCTGTGTTCTCACACAAGAGACCTAATGACACATGAATGTCACTGCACTGGTCCCTGTGTCTAGACACATTTTTTTTTTTTTTCCTCGCTTGAGGTCGCATATTTTTCCTCGCATGAGGTCGCATTTTTTTCCTCGCATGACCCGTCGCATGGTCAAGACCACATGTCCCAACACAAGAAGACCCAATGCAAACTGGTCAAGTGACCTTCTGTGTCTCACACAAGAGACCTAAGACACATGACCTGCAATGACCCTGTGTTTAACACATTTTTTTTTTTTTTTCACGCTTGAGTCGATATTTTTTCCTCGCATGTTCGCATTAGCCCTGCCAAAGACCCGACCTAAGACACATGAACACAAGAAGACCCACTGCACTAGTGATTCTCTGTGTTCTCACACAAGGGACCTAAGGACACATGAATTGCACTGCACTGGTCCCTGTGTCTAGACACATTTTTTTTTTTTTTTTTTTTCCTCGCTTGAGGTCGCATATTTTTTCCTCGCATGAGGTCGCATTAGTACCCGCTTAAACCCGGCCCTGGTCAAGACCACATGTCCCAACACAAGAAGACCCAATGACAAACTATGTCACTGTAGTGATCTTCTGTGTTCTCACACAAGAGACCTAATTTTTTTTTTTTTTTTTTTTTTTTTTCCTCGCTTGAGGTCGCACATTTTTCCTCGCATGAGGTCGCATTAGTACCCGCCCAAACCCGGCCCTGGTCAAGACCACATGTCCCAACACAAGAAGACCCAATGACAAACTGTGTCACTGTAGTGATCTTCTGTGTTCTCACACAAGAGACCTAATGACACATGAATGTCACTGCACTGGTCCCTGTGTCTAGACACATTTTTTTTTTTTTTTTCCTCGCTTGAGGTCGCATATTTTTTCCTCGCATGAGGTCGCATTAGCCCTGCCCAAACCCGGCCCTGGTCAAAACCACATGTCCCAACACAAGAAGACCCAGTGACAAAATGAGTCACCTAGTGATCCTCTGTGTTCTCACACAAGGGACCTAATGACACATGAATGTCACTGCACTGGTCCCTGTGTCTAGACACATTAGGGCGCTGTAGTCACTCGCTGGAGGAATAAATTTAGGAGAAAGGCAGATTACCAATGAATGTTAAATTACAAGTATTTAAAATACTTTTCCAGTTCCAATATCTCTGTTAAAAAGTTTTATTTTTGTTTAAATTTTAACAGAAAAGTAAACTATAAAACGCAAAATTAGCAAAGTTTGCTAATGGTGACTAAAAAAGTAAACGTTTTAACTTTTATATATTAAGTATAGTTGAAATAAGTTAAGATTAACAAATTATTTTAATTAATTACATAAGTTATTAATTAACAATTTTGTTTCCCTTACATGATAATTACTTCTCTTTATAATATTCTTAAGATAACATAAATCACAATATTTTAAAAGTCAAGTTTTCACATGCGAGAGTTTCTTGTTATGGCGGCTATATTTCACAAAGTGTTTTTTCTTAAGGATCTGTCAATACGATTTAGATCCACAAGGAGCATAGCCATTCATCAAACACATGCCAAGTCCTCCTGTCACATGACATCAGCTCAAGTTCTTTTCACGCTTTCCTCCTCATTTTCACTTCTGTCTCAAGTTCTCTTCTCCAAGTGTTTTTGGTCTACCTCTGCCTCTCATACCCTGGGAATTTCAGAACACTGACTGCCTTGTAATACTGTCAACATGTTTCTTCTGTGTGTGTCATATCCTACGCGAGCGTTGTCTTCTCATCTTTTGTTCCACTGGTACTTATCTGGTTCTTATCTGGTTCTTATCTGGTTCTTAGCTGGTTCTTATCTGATTCCTGTCATCAGCTCTACATTGCTGACCTTGTCATAATATTTCAATCCTTCTATTACACAAACACCCATTTACGAATGTCTGTAACTTTTTGACAGTTGTTTTTGTTGTTCACCATGTCTCAGAGCCATACAATAGGACTGACTTGACATTTGAGTTGAAGATTCTTATTTTTGTGTTGGTATTGATTTCTCTTGATGTTTACCAATGCAATGAAAGGCCATCTAGTTTCTTTGCATTCTTATTTTGATATCTTTGTCTGTCCCTCTAACTTTGTCTGTCTTGCGGCCAAGATACGTGAATGATTCTACATCTTTTAGTGGTGTTTCCTCAAGTTCAACCTTGTTATCATTTGCTGCATTTATTCTCGTTATCTTTGTCTTTTCCCTCTGTATTTTCAGGCCCACTTGTTGTGACCTCTCATCGAGAATTTTCATTTTGTCTTGCATCTGATTATGGTTATGGGACAGGAGAGCCAAGTCATCTGCAAAATCCAGATTATCAAGCTGTTTATTCAGATTCCACTAGATTCCATTTCTGTTGTGTGATGTCGATGTTTTCATAACCCAATCTGTAAAAAAAAAAAAAAAAAAAAAATTCCCAGGCTAGTCAATGTGTATACTTTTTCTGGAATCTTGTTGAAAAAAGGTATATGAGGGTCGTCCACATGTGACGTCACGCCGCAGGGGGCCGGGGGGGGGGGGGGGGGGGGCTAAAATTTAGTCATGAAGTCTGACGATAGGGCAAAAAAAGGGGGGGGGTGTAAAAATGGCAAATATTGCGTGATGTAATATGTGCAGAACCCTTATCCAGCTCCTTATCTTGACAGAATTGTCTAAACCTGTCCTCTCTATCTGTTCCTTTCCCCAATGTGATTTGTCCAACTATTCTCTTGCATCGTCATTGTCCTGTTTTTCTATTCGTGTCTCCCATAAACTATTGGTACATCGATAGGCTGTACTGGTTTAAGTGTGTGCTGACCAAGAGATAAGAAAAAGGCGCCAGTGGTGGATAGGTCATACGTTGAGGAAACTATCTCTTGTTACTATATCTCAATTTACACTTAATCGTTCCGGCGGTCTTCTGTGATTTCGTGCGTTATTTGTTTTACTGCATTTTCTTCTATTTCATTTATTGTAATTATATCGGTTTTGTGATTACTGATTTGTTATGTTTATTTTATTAATATTTTTTGGCATTGAATTAATGGGATAAATGTGTTTGTTTATCCTTTAATGTGCTCCTTTGGTCGTGTATCTGTTATATGTTTATTCTTGTTTTGGTCATGTAGAAATTTGCTGTGTTTTCTAGCTTCCTGGGTAGGTCTTATAACAGTGGTTTCTGCCAAAATTTGTATTACATGACAAGGTCGCCAGCCTCACGCACCACCTCAAATTAGTCGCCTGGTACGACATGCATGAGGGAGCAGTATGCACATTCTTTCTATGTCCCAACAAAGCCCCCCGGGAGCTACACGGGCCAGTGATTGTGCTGGTGGTGAGGAATTTTGTACTTTTGAGTATTTTATTCATAGTTTTCTTTCTTGTTTTTGTCTTCTTACGTGTTGGCAGGTAGCGGAGCTGGGGTATTCTTCTCCAGACATGTTGTACTATTGATTTCTTCCGTGCTGAAATAGCCTCTTTCTAGATGTAATTTAAGCAGTTTCTTATAGTAGTACATTTTCGGATCATCATCTACTTCATCATCACCATCTACATCATCATCATCATCTACATCATCATCATTTACATCATTGTATTTTCGGCTCTCTGGATATTGGTCACATTTCCTTGTATGTTTGTTCCTATTTTCTGTATAACGTTTTGCTGTCTTTAGCAATCAGTGCTTGACTTTGAACCAATTTAAACTGTTTGACACAATCACGCTCCTGCCTCACAGGGGGCCTCACACTCGTGTTCCCACCTCCGGCTTGGAATAACAAATAAGAAACGAAGATTATTTCAAATTAGCTATCAGGAACAAATACTATTACATTGTATTAAAAATAAAACAATATCTTTGTTAGCTGTGTATTGACATAAAACATGTTACAAGAATACTCTAATCGTTAAGTCCCCACCACACTGGCCCAAATCGAACCCCGTATTACTGAAGCCGACCCTGTTACCAACCATAAGAACCTTATTCAGTTTCTTGATGCGTGGATATCTACTATCAAAGGCAGTACTTGTCGTATTGACTGTCTAGGTTTAAAGTTTTATAATTATTTTGTTGCCCTGAGCCGTACCTTCTTTATTGGTTATATCGCCACTCCGCTGTAATTGAGGTTAGAGAGGAACCTTCTCGTATTATATAAGACTTCATGCGATCATACACAACACAGCAAGAAACATGTATGTAAGAGATAGTCATCATCATTGTGAACGGTGGTTTGGGTTTTAGTAGGGTAAGTGAGTGTGGTAAAATGGTTTGGGAAAGATGAATGAAGTTGTATTAAAGACTGTTCGTCTTTGTTGAGGGGAGATGATATGGGTGCATGAATGCTTTGAGCAAAGGGAGGAAAGTAGGGAAATCCCTTTTGGAAGACGACGTTGTTGTTTAGAGTTAAGCGTATAGAGTGAGTTCCAAATTATGGTAGAACCAATTTGCATGTAAAGATTTTGTAATAAGGTTTAAAGAAGAGAATATGGATTTGAGTATAATCAGCAAAGGGAGTCAACTAGAAATTACATCCCTTGATAGGTTAGTGAGCGAGAAAAAGTTTGGATGCACGAGAAAAGTTTGGGGGATGAACACATTTTAGGGGTGAACGAGAAGAATGTAAAGAGGGGATTAGTTTAGTCTTGCTTGGAACGCGCTCAGCGTAAGTCAGCGAGTTGCTAAAGAGAAAAATAAAGTTGTGAAGTGGAGATTCTGGCGAACATGCCACTGGAGGTGGTTGATACTGTAGTTACAGGCAAATATCAAGTTGTTATGCCATACAGAACAAGAAAAACGATGTCGCCATTTTTGCGAGAATTGAGTTAACAAGATTGTCAAGATTTTCAAAACAGAACGGGTATGTTGATAAAGATGTACAAGCAAGATAGACAGTAGCTAGGTCGGAACAGGGAACAGTGACTAATTGAGATAAAAGAAACAGCCCTGGTAGTCAGATCAGTTAATTATTCTATAATAAATACCTCAAAACTAGTTCCACCAGACCTATCGTATTTTTCATCATGAGTTGAAGTAAACAAAACCCGGCTACATAAGTTTTCTAAGATGAGGTAGAACAGCCATAGCAGACTGTGCATATATAGAAGGATTGAAAGAACGAGAGGAGAATTATTAAGTTGTGCTTTTGACATTGTATATTTTGTGAGAATTACCCGCCTAGATTGAAAATTAGGCGTGAGGCAAGTTTATTTCAATGGAATGTTATTGGATGATTACTGAAAATTAAACATCATTTTTGTTATTCACCACTTGGTTTACTGCAGTATATTAGATGGAGATGTTCCACCCACCATATGATGTCCTATCATATAGAGTAAAATAACTTAACATCATCAGCACTGTACTGTCTACTGTTATGGGGTAGTGGGACGAACACACTATACGAACACACAAAAAATGCAACAGCAACCACACCATCACGGCCACAATCATCATCATCATCACCATCATCATCATCATCATCATCATCATCATCATCATCATCATCATCATCATCATCATCATCATCATCATCATCATCATCATCATCATCATTATCATCATCATTACCACCATCATTATCATTATCATTATCATCATCATCATTATCACCATCATCACCTACATCATCATCATCATTTACATCATCACCATTTTCATCATCATCATCTACTTCATCATCATCATTTACATCATCATCATTTGCATCATCAACATCATCTACATCATCATCATCATCATCATCATCATCATCATCATCATCATCATCATCATCATCATCATCATCATCATCATCATCATCATCATAATCAGCATAGTTATCATCTTCATTATCATCATCATTATCATCATCAACCTTATCATCATCATCATCATCATCATCATCATCATCATTATTATTATTATTATTATTATCATCATTATCATCATTATCATCATCATAATTATCATTATCATCATCATTATCATCATTACCATTATCATCATCATCATTGTCATTTACACCCCTCATATAGTGTACGGAGCCACCACTGAAGCTGGTCCACTTACAGGAAGCCTGCATCAAGCTGTTCATATGCTCCAGCAGTTGTGATTTCTGCGAATATTTGTTTTACTTGACGAGATTTCCACCCCCATACAAAACCAAATATTAGTCTCTTTGTACAGGTGCCGGGTTCGAATCATGTTACCATTACGCTGCGGTCTTCCCAGCTGTAAATGGATACCTGACTTTGCTCTTGAGTTAGGGAACAAAAATGCCTCGAGGAAGGGAACTGGTCAATCCACCTCTCGATTCTGGACCAGTCTAGTGAAGTCTCTAACACTTTTCTCCCCTACGGCAGTATCAGCTATGAGATTACCTGTTTATTTTTACTAGTCACCTTTTACGACATGTCTAAAGGTGCGTTAGTTCTATTCTTTCTTCGTTTCTCCAGAAACATCCGGGAACTACAGTGGGCACGTGAGAGATCCAGTGTACACCAAACTTCTGAAAGTTTATTTTTTTTTGTACTCATGTAAACGTGGGAAAAATATTCATCCTTTTTCGCGCTCGGCTGACAACTACTTATCAACCGTTATAAGTAACGGGTATGTCTGCCATGTGCAGGGAAACCACGATTTTGAGGACCTTTAAGGAAACGTCGACGTAGTTCCGCACAAACAATAGAAAGATTATCTAAACATAGATCTGTTGTCATAGCCTTCAAGATGACAACGGAAATCGCAATGGTTTATGGTCCACTAAACACAAAAGCTTGGGAAGTTTCGTCTTGTAGCCACTAAGTCCCGATTTCTGAATTTCTTCTTATTTTGATGGTGATAGTTACAACTTTTTTCAGTCATTATCATTTGTAATATGTCTATTATTGTTAGTATCTTAACTTTGTATAATACAGTAAGTGCAACTTTATTGTCCTTTTTTAAATTTCTTCTTTGTATTTAAATACATCTTTATTATGCGTTTAACATATAAGAAACATCTCATATATCCTAGCATCGTATGTTTATTCTCCCACGTAACTCTGAAACACGGAGAATAACAAAAATAGCCAAAAATTTACATCTTTCCTAAATGAGTAGGATAGACGGAAAGACGTGGTATGACAAGATCACTAATGTGGGACTGATGACAAAGTACGAAACAAGAGCCGTTCAACAATTAGAATTTAATGAGTTAAAAAATATTTAAAAAAAAAAATGAAGTCATCGTTGAAAAAAGTTTTTGTTAAGCAATGAAATTTGTTTTTACATTAAAATTATTAATGTAAAGCTCTTTACAGACCAGCAGCGATGAATAAAACAAATATGACTTAAAACAAATGTTATGCATTACATTATAAATTTTACAGACTACTACTTTCTACCGGACAGAAATTATGTAAACACTATGGCATCACTTCTCGTCTGTGGGAAGGTTACAGAGCCCGAGTGGCTTAGTTGTTAGAGCGCTTGCTTCTCGAGGCATGGGGTCCGGACTCAAAACCAGTCTACTCAAATGAAAAGAATAGGATCCTGACTCTGTTCGTGAGTTAAGTCAGGCTAAGGTAGCGATGAAATGAACAAGTCACCCCACCTCCAAAACGTTAGCTTAGATCGAGTCTCTAACATTTCACTCCCCTATGATAGTATCTGCAATGGGATTGCCTTAACTCTCATATATACGAGACAAATGTCGAGGTGTTGTCATGTGATGGCATTAAAAGCATGCAAACAGTGCTTAAACAGCGCAGACTACGCTGGCTTGGCCATGTCCGCCGCATGGAAGATGGACGCATCCCGAAAATTATCTTCTACGAACAACTGGCACATGGCAAAAAAACAGTTTGGCGACCGCAGCTGAAGTTCAAAGATGAGGGCATTGGGCATAAATCCAGCAACCTGGGAGTATGAAGCTGCCGATCGCACCAAATGGTGATGGTCTCTTCGGCGCCACATTAGAGTGGGCGAAAAGAAGCTCTCACAACAAGCAGAAGAGAGGAGAAAACGTCGAAAGGAACACCAGGGAAATAAGCAGGTGAGGGCTGTCACCTCAGGGGCGCATTCCCATAGTCAGTTATGACTGAAGGGGTTATTATTATTATATGTATGCATATCATTATTATTGACCGGTTCGCTCTCTGGAGCAAGGGGTCACCACTAAAGCTGCCCCTCTAGCAGACAGCCTGTAACAAAGCATTCATGTTCTCGTGCAGCCCTCGTATATATATATATATATATACAGAGAGAGAGAGAGAGAGAGAGAGAGAGAGAGAGAGAGAGAGAGAGAGAGAGAGAGAGAGAGAGAGAGAGAGAGAGAGAGAGAGAACGAACGAACTATATTTTCAAAGGGTTAAGAATTGGGCGCAACATCACGAAACTTAAGGACCCCCTCACCAGAAAAGCGTTTGTGGTCGACGTAAAGAGACGATATCTGATTACCAAAAGCCAGGAAAGAACAGAGACCGATGATGTGGACCAGAAATTCAACACCATCTCAACAATATATAAAGAAAGCAGCAAGTCATGCTTGGGATTCCAGGAAAGAAAGAGCCAAGACTGGATAACACCAGAAACGCTAAACACCATAGCGAAGAGAAAGGAAATGAAAAGGAAGAAAACAGAAGCTAAGTCTCCCAGGTTAAAGGCAATATATAGTGAACAATACAGTCAGCTGGACAAGGAAGTAAAACGTCAAACCCGTGCTAACAAAAGGACATTTCTGGATGACCTTGCAAGACAGGCAGAAGAGGCAGCACTGAGAAATGAACAAAGCACAGTTTATAAAATAACTAAAGCTATCAGTGGAAAACGAGGTGCAAACAACATAACGTTAGTAAGAGACAAGCAAGGAAATCTCATCACCACAGCACAGGGGCAGGAAACAAGGTGGGCAGAGCACTTCAGAGAAACACTGAATAAGGAACCACCAGAGACTCAGCTGAATGTTCCTGAGGCTGAAAGTGACTTAGACGTAAATACAGACATTCCACGAAAAGAAGAAATTATCACAGCTATCAAAGGGCTAAAAAATGGAAAAGCGCCTGGTCACGACAATCTGAATGCTGAGCTATTCAAGACAGACCCTGAACTAGCAGCAGAACTATTAGAACCACTATTTGCACAAGTCTGGGAAACTGAGACAACACCAACAGAGTGGAGTAAAGGAACAATTGTCAAATTGCCCAAGAAGGGCGACCTTGCAGACTGCAACAACTGGAGAGGAATTACCCTCCTCTCAGTTCCCAGCAAAATACTAGGCAGGATAATCATCCAGAGAATTTCAAAAGCAGTTGACCATAAACTGAGGAAAGAACAAGCGGGCTTCAGAAAGAACAGAAGATGTGCAGATCATATATTTGCCCTCAGGAACATTATAGAGCAGTGCTCAGAATGGCAGAGACAGCTGTACATTAACTTTGTTGATTTTGAAAAGGCTTTCGACAGCATACACAGGGACAGCCTATGGAAAATTCTGAGGGCTTATGGAATTCCCAGCCGCATTGTTTCCATTATAAAAAGCCTCTATTCTAACTTTACGTGCAGTGTTGGATCGAGTAATGTAACTTTCGAAGTGAAAACAGGAGTACGACAGGGATGCCCCTTATCAACAACATTATTTTTGACAGTCATAGATTGGGTGATGCGCCAGACAACAGAGGGCAGTCCAAGGGGAATTAGATGGACAACGTTTTCTACACTGGAAGATTTGGAATATGCAGATGACATTGCACTGCTCGCGCATTCACACCAACACATTCAAGACAAAACTGATAGACTGAATAAGTATGGCCAGCAGGTTGGCCTGAACATCAATCTGAAGAAGACAGAGGTCATGACACTAAATGTGGGCAATCCTGAGCCAATAACAGTAAGGAACCAGAAGTTAGAACAGACAGACACATTTACTTACCTAGGAAGCATAGTAACACCTGACGGCGGAACAAGCAAGGACATTAACAACAGAATGAATAAAGCGAGAACAGCCTTTGCTATTCTCAACAACATTTGGAAGTCTTCCCAGTACAGCACAAACACCAAATTAAGACTGTATGAGAGCTGCGTACTTTCTGTGCTTCTCTATGGTGCGGAATGTTGGAGAGTAACAGAGAAGGAAATGTCGAAACTGTCCTCCTTCCACACAATCTGCCTAAGGAAAATTCTCCGAATCTTTTGGCCAAACACCATCAGCAACCAAGAACTACTTATTCGGAGTAACCAGGAGGACATGCACACCATCATAGCTGGCAGACGCTGGAGTTGGGTTGGCCATGTCCTCAGAAGGGACCCTGATACCATCGCAAGAACAGCTATGCTATGGACCCCCGAGGGAAAGCGAAAGAGAGGCCGACCAAAAACAACTTGGCGGAGAACTGTGGAAGCTGAGATGCAAAGAATGAACCACAGTTGGGGCACTGTACGAAGGATGGCCGCCGACCGAGCAAAGTGGAATCAATTTGTTGCTGCCCTACAAGACGCCACCAGGCGTGATGGCCGCTGACTGCTTTGACGGTTGGCGGTTATGGATCAAAGAAGAAGAAGAAGAAGAAGAATTGGGCGCGCAGGCCCGTCTAACATTCTGCCCTTCCATTCTCACTTATCTTGCATGCTATATCCTTTCATTCCCACATGTTACTTTAAGCATTAAATTAAAGACATAAAACATTATAACGGTTATATAACAGCATACAATGACATTACCCAATCATAATCAAAATAAAGTATTTGTTTAAGCAAACAAGAACGTAATGAACCCCCCCCCCCCTCCAAACAAACAAACAAACAAATCCAAAACATCTACCCGGTAAATCAGACAATAATTCGAGTATGATCACATTGGGGTGGTATAGAATCGGAACTCCTAAAATATTTGAACAGTCTGCTATTGAGTGAGTAGGAACTCCGTGTTTTTCTTTGCTCTCCCTAACTCAAGAGCAGAATCAGATAGAACGAACGAACTTTATCTTCAAATGGTTTAGAATTGGGTACGCAGGCCTCTCTATGGAGAGAGTGTGTTTCTATAAAGTCTTTCTCCAACTTTAAACTTTATTAACTTTCGATGTACACTGTGGTGAAGTGGGATGTTATAAATATTTATAGGGGACTTAGTGTACTGACTGAGATCAGCTGTGAAGGTATCTATATCTAATAAGAGTAGTGTATTATAGATAACCTTACTTGCTGCCACATATGTATACCTCAGTCAGAATTATTCTGGAATAGTGTGATGACTACGTTATATGTCTAGGGTATGTGTATGATGAAGTGTAAGTCATAACAACAACAGACAGATAAACAATTTAATTTATTCCACCACACTTGACAACACTGTGACACTCACATACATAAAACACTCTACGAGGATATCTTAAAGGAGTCACTGATAACTTTTCAAATAACAATATGTATTCAGTGCTGTCATGAATGTATATGTGTCCTGATTCAAATACAAAGGGAACCAGGAATCACAATCAATTTTAATTACAAGTTATATGTACAGAATTTCTCAATATGAATCTTGTAGTGACATATATTTTTAATAGTATCCTATGTGTGTCAGTTGTGTAGTAGTAATATGAGGTAATACTGGTTTTGTTTTGTTCAAGCTCTGTTGGTATTTGTCATCATGACTTCAATAGTTTGTCTTTATTGGAACTAGTATTGGAGATGTTCTCAGTTCCTGATATTAAAACAATTAAATTCCCCTCTTAATTGTATTTTACACTGTCATTTTAAAATGGGGGTACATAATGTTGAGCTCCATGGCCACACTCTCTTATCTTTCGTGATGACTGCAGTAAAAGACTCCTCTGCTCGATTACTTTAATGAGTTCTGGAGTCACCCCACTGGTTGCTATATGGACCAAGGAGTATGCTGTCCACCGCTGGCTTCAGCAAAGCTCTGACCAGGTGCTGCTCAATAACTTTAAGACCACGGTCCCTGAAACAAGAAGGATGTACCTTCTACGTCATAACTAATTTATACTCTCTTTCTACACTGAGTACAATACATCACAAACATTGAGTTCAGAGCGTTAGGCCAACTGTCAGCTTCATCTGAAATACTTTATACCAGTATTTCCCTCCCTAATGGTTACTACGCCTCTGCAATTCCAGCATTATTTCTTTCTAGTCAATCATCTAGGTGTCAGTGTACTGTTTGGCCATTCCATGCAGTTTTTCTTTCCTCCGACACCTTCTGTTCAGGCTGGAGCATTATAGGCTTTACATCATGTTTGCTACTGAACTACACATATATACAGACATAAATTATCAATTTACATTCAATTTTCATTAAAAGATATTGAATATTTCAAGCTTACCACAATTCATAGAATAATAAACAGTTTCGTTGACTGGCAATGAATATAGCACAACTCCGATCTGCCGATGTCCCAGGCTTTATTTTATAAAAAATATACACTGGTGCTCAACGCACTGCTTCTTAGTAGGTTTATTACAAGATGTGGCAATGAACAGACGCTCTGAATCGAGTATATTCGCAGCTCTACCCAATGAAACCATGTCTACACATCTTTTCAAAAAAGTACTCCTTTTTCACGTTTCCCCTGACAACACAAGATAGTATTTATAGCCCGACCAATCGTGTTTAGTCTTATATTTGTTGCGCTCCAATCAAATAGGAGATAACATGGTAGGCTATTTTTGTAACGTAATGTTTTTTTCAAACACGTTATAAAAAAATTTTATGAGCAGAAATGATTTCATGCTGTCAGGCACCCCCACTATTTTATTTTGGCTATAATTTGGTAATTCCTAGACTATTTGCGTAACGTTTTACATATTATTTGTCAGCAAGTCCTAAGGAACCCAAATATACAAATTTAATGGAGCTAAGTGGCTGCGTTCAAAATATGCAATTTCTTCTACCTCCTGTTTCGAAGATGTGCTGTCTGGGTACTGTAATGTTTTCAAACGTAAACCAGTATAATGTCATATTTCCAATAAGCGTTTTTCAGGATTTTAAAACCTAACTCTGGGAAGGTTAGTGTTTTTATCACTGTCCGTCTGAAAAAAAGTTAGTGCATGTGGCCTTACACGCGTGATGGCAGCAATTGTGTATCGCGCGACGCGTGTTTAGTATTGCACGCTTCCTGCCTTCATTCGCCCCTCTCTCTCTCCTGCTTTATCTGTCTTTTTAGTTACGCCGTGTATGGGATGAATGAAATATTAAATCTAGGTCATTGATCAGCTTGCGTATCTCACGGTTTTTCAAAGAAATACAGTACACGTTTCATTGAAGAAAGCGTGCAGCGACACAGTAGGCTTTTACTATCAACGTGAAAGCGTTACAATTTGCAGACGAATGAGAACACAAGGGGATTTTGCGTACAGTCATTGTGACAGCACTGTTTCTTTTACCATTTCTCTTTTCTTTTATTAAATTTATTTGTTAGGCTTTACATTTAGGTTTTAATTTATATATGTGGATTAGAATATTCCACGACATCTCCCCTCTTAAAACAGACATTATATGTCAGTCCTTTATTCTATATACACATAGAGAAATTTATTATTATTTCTGGGGTTTACGGTGATTTTCATCACACGGATGGCGGCTTAAAAAATCCGCTCCCAAATTTGTTTTTCCAGATATATACTCAATGCTAAAATTATAGGGAGCCAAAAGTAAGGACCATCGGAGTAACCTAGAGTTCTCATGCCTAGCCTGTGCTAGAAACGATAAAGGTTTGTGGTCCGTTTGCAACTTAAATGCCTTCCCATACAGATAAATATTGAATTTCTTTATTGCCCATATTACTGCAAGACATTCTTTTTCGCTAGTTGAGTAGTTGATTTCAGCTTTATTCAACTTTCTGCTAGCATATGCCACTGGGCTTAATTCCCCATCCAATGCATCTGATTTCTGTAGTAGAGTTGCACCTAACCCAATATTACTGGCATCCGTCCTTACTATGAATTCTTGACTTAAGTCAGGTAATTTCAAAATAGGTTTACTTGTGAGCTTTTCCTTCAATTCTTGGTAAGCCATTTCACATTGTGGTGTCCATGTAATGCGATCTGGATGTCCTTTACGTGTCAATTCAGTTAACGGTGCACATATGGAATTAAAGTTTTTGATATACTTCTGGTAGAAACCACATAATGAGACAAAGGATCTCACGTCCTTCTTGGTTTGTGGTCTCGGGGCTTTCTTTAGTTTCTCTAAATTCTTTGGGTCAGGGGTCATGTTTCCCTGATAAACTGTGTGTCCCAAAAATTCCAATTCTTTACATCCAACGCAACATTTGGTTGGTCGGGCTGTTAAATTTGCTTCCCTAAGTCGATTAAACAGCATATTCAGAGAGTCAATGTGTTCCTCAAATGTTTCTGTTGCTATAAGGATATCATCCATAAAATTTGTTATACATGGATTATTCAGAGGGTCCAATAATTTTCTCATCATTCTAGAGAAGACACTAGGCGCATTCTTCAATCCAAATGGCAATCTATTAAACTCATAGTGTCCTTCTGAGGTACTAAAAGCTAGGTATGGTCTAACCTCAGGCTTTACTGGAATCTGATAGTATCCTTTACTCAGATCCACTTTTGAGAAATATTTAGCTTTATTTAGTCTGGCAAACAGCTGATTTGTATCCGGCAATGGATCCACCTGTCCTTCTGTAATAGCATTCAGTCTCCTGTAATCTATACAGAGTCTATGTTCTCCAGAGGGCTTCCTTAAGAGTACAACACCGGAACTATACGAAGATTCACTGTGCGAAATAATTCCTTCCTTCAACAGATAGTCTATCTCTTCCTTCAAAGCTTTCTCCTTAGCAAACGGAATCGAATATGGTTTCATACAGACAGGTGTGGGGTCTATCAGTTTCATATCATATTCCAATAGGTTTGTATGCCCTGGTCGGTCTGTTAACACCTCTGCATGATTATTTAGAACCTGTTGCACTCTCTCTTTCTGAGTTTTCGTTAAATGTGTACTGATTTTCACCTGTGCTGCTGTCTCACAGGGGTGTAATGGATATTCAAATGATGAAAGTGGTTCCTTTTTCATCTCCATGGCGATGGACAAGGTCAACAAGTGTGTCTCTTCCTGATGTTCTCTTTCCAAATATTTCTTCAAAAGATTCACATGATAGATTTTTTCTTTCCCCTTCTTATCTATCTTATAATTTGTTCTAGACACCTTCTCTAAAACTGTATATGGACCCTGCCATCCAATCTGTAACTTATTCTGACTCCCGGGGAGAAGAAGCAGTACCTTCTCTCCCACAGCCAAATCTCTGTCTTTCGCCTTCCTGTTATAATAGGCAGCATGTTTCTTCCTGGCTTGTTTCAAATTTTCATTGGCAAGTTTCCAGCCAGTTTTTAAACGAGTGGTCAGCTCATTCACATATTGGTATGAAGATGTAATGTTTTCCTCTGCCTTTTCATCAGTCCACGTTCTTAACAAAGCTACATATGGACCTTTAATTTTGTGGACCTATTTGTCCATGCACCGGTATGGTCTCTTCCACTCGAAGCTCTGTAGTGATGATTTTTCTTCCCAGAATTTTCATGCACAAAACGACCGCTACCAATTCTTTTCCTGGGGCTTTCTCCCCACTTAAAATTCTTGAAGAGAGATTTCCTCTCTACATCTTCTTCCTCCAGTTTGTTTAAGTCCGATTGAGGGATTTTCGGCTTATCCTGGGGTAAGACATCTTTTTGCACTCTCCGCATAGTGGCCATTGTAAAACAGTTAAGTGAAGCTTGTCCGTGAAAAGGGGCTTCCCATTCCATTTGGTCCACTTTATCAAATCTATTTTTCTTTTTATTATCAGGCCTAATTTTGCCCCGTGGCGTGTCCAGGTCCTGATCAATGTTCCCACTTGTGGGTGTTCCCTCATGTGCTATGCTACACCTTTCTACAAAATTCTCAATGTCCCATCTTGCTTTGGGCCAATAATAATTGTGAGCCACCTTTTGAATGATGGTACCTATCTTCTCATGGTCCCCATCTGGTTTCACATGTAGGCTCCTTATTAAGTCTGCCCTATATCTTTTAGGAAGTACCAGCTGTCCCTGACCTTTGGATCTAGCTCCAGTCTTCCTATACATCAACTTGTTTTTCATGTAAAAATCTCCCTTGCCTGGAGTTGTATGACAAGTTGACAATTTTCTGAAACAAGGCTTGAGTGTTTTATCCCCAGCCTATGCCTTCCTCATCTCATCTGGAGAGGTATCCAACATAATATCCTCCTCCTGTCTTGAGGTCGACCTGACCTGAAGGGTTGCCATATACACAGGTTTCCTTCTACAATGGTCAGTGTCATGATTGTTCATCTGACAATTTTTACACCACCTTTTTCCTTGGTTGAAAGATTTTCTTTCATCATATTTCCTTTCATCGAATTGTGGGAATTTATTTTTATTTTCATACCGTGGCCTATCAAACTGGTGCTTACCTTTGTTTTGATCCCTAGGATCAAATTTATTAAAGTTCTGTGGTGCCCTAAAGTTATCCACTTGTTTCTTTTTATTACCTGTTACCTCTGCTTGAGCTGCTTGATACCTTTCAGCAACATTTAGCAACTCACCCAGCCTCTCTGCACCTTGTTCCATGAGAAAGTTTCTCAGGTCTGGAGCCATGGACTCTCTTAATTGCTCTATAAGGACCATTTCCTTAAGATCTTGGGTTTTCCCCAGAGAAGTCCATTTCTCCAAGTATGTCTCTATTCGTGCAGAGAACTGGTGATAAGTTTCACCTGACAGTAGTTTAGCATTCCTAAATTTTTTCCTATAAAATTCTGCATTCTTTTCATATCTTAACAAAGAGCCTGCTTTAGCATGTCATAATTTTCCTGATCACCTCTGCTCATTTTTGCAAAAACTTCATAAGCTGCCCCACGAAGTCCTTGAGATAACTTTAAGCTCCACCTTTCTCTCTCTAACCCATATGTGGTAGCTAATAGTTCATACCTATTTAGATAGCTCTCTATATCATCGTCTTTCTCAACAAAATGATCTAAATGAAAATTCATAGCTGAGGTTGAGGCTCCTTGGCTAGCAGTGGCATCAGAGGCAAAGGGACTGGCACCATTTTCAGGAGCATGGCCTTGAAACTCAAACTCCCTTAGTCGTAACTCATGTTCCCTTTGTAATCTTTTATCTTCTGCTTCCCTTTCTGCAGCTAATTTTCTTTCTTCTGCTTCCCTTTCTGCAGCTAATTTCTTGTCTTCTCTTTCTGCAGTCAATCTTCTTTCTTCTGCTTCCAATTTCTTAGCCTCAGCCTCAATCTGCAACCTCTTAGTCTCAGCCTCAGCCTCAAATTGTAACTTCTTAATTTCCCTTTCAGCCTCTAACTTTCTTTCGGCTTCAAACCTTCTTTCTTCGCGTTCAATAAATTTGTCACATTCAGTAGTGACATAGGCAACCATAACTTGCCCATCTAATCCTAACTCTTTTGCAGTCTGAACAGCAGCAGATCGAAATTTGGCTAGGTCCGCCATTGTCTATCAGGTAAGTTTATACAATGTCTAACTAACAATTCAATCTCTAAATATATATCTAATGGACAACACAGGCACCGAGAGCTCAACCTTATTTAATTCCACCCAAGGATACCTTTTTAATTCTTATTATTCCCTGAAGTGAATTACCCCCAATATTTGTAATAGGTAAAGATTCAAAATCCCGAGAGCGAGACCCCAATATATGTGGTGAAGTGGGATGTTATAAATATTTATAGGGGACTTAGTGTACTGACTGAGATCAGCTGTGAAGGTATCTATATCTAATAAGAGTAGTGTATTATAGATAACCTTACTTGCTGCCACATATGTATACCTCAGTCAGAATTATTCTGGAATAGTGTGATGACTACGTTATATGTCTAGGGTATGTGTATGATGAAGTGTAAGTCATAACAACAACAGACAGATAAACAATTTAATTTATTCCACCACACTTGACAACACTGTGACACTCACATACATAAAACACTCTACGAGGATATCTTAAAGGAGTCACTGATAACTTTTCAAATAACAATATGTATTCAGTGCTGTCATGAATGTATATGTGTCCTGATTCAAATACAAAGGGAACCAGGAATCACAATCAATTTTAATTACAAGTTATATGTACAGAATTTCTCAATATGAATCTTGTAGTGACATATATTTTTAATAGTATCCTATGTGTGTCAGTTGTGTAGTAGTAATATGAGGTAATACTGGTTTTGTTTTGTTCAAGCTCTGTTGGTATTTGTCATCATGACTTCAATAGTTTGTCTTTATTGGAACTAGTATTGGAGATGTTCTCAGTTCCTGATATTAAAACAATTAAATTCCCCTCTTAATTGTATTTTTACACTGTCATTTTAAGATGGGGGTACATAATGTTGAGCTCCATGGCCACACTCTCTTATCTTTCGTGATGACTGCAGTAAAAGACTCCTCTGCTCGATTACTTTAATGAGTTCTGGAGTCACCCCACTGGTTGCTATATGGACCAAGGAGTATGCTGTCCACCGCTGGCTTCAGCAAAGCTCTGACCAGGTGCTGCTCAATAACTTTAAGACCACGGTCCCTGAAACAAGAAGGATGTACCTTCTACGTCATAACTAATTTATACTCTCTTTCTACACTGAGTACAATACATCACAAACATTGAGTTCAGAGCGTTAGGCCAACTGTCAGCTTCATCTGAAATACTTTATACCAGTATTTCCCTCCCTAATGGTTACTACGCCTCTGCAATTCCAGCATTATTTCTTTCTAGTCAATCATCTAGGTGTCAGTGTACTGTTTGGCCATTCCATGCAGTTTTTCTTTCCTCCGACACCTTCTGTTCAGGCTGGAGCATTATAGGCTTTACATCATGTTTGCTACTGAACTACACATATATACAGACATAAATTATCAATTTACATTCAATTTTCATTAAAAGATATTGAATATTTCAAGCTTACCACTTCTTCTTCTTCTTCTTGCGATCGCATCTTTGATGATTACACCGTCAGACGAGTTCTCATGATGAATTCGACTGTTGTTTGAAGTTCCTCTTTAACTCCATATAGCTTTGAGTTTAGTGTTGAGTCATTCGGCCAGTATATCTTTCTTAACTGGTCATACAGAGGACAGTCCTGTAGAACATGCTCAGCAGTTTGTTCGTTTAATCCACATGTGCACAGTGGTGAAGCAGACAATCGTAGCTTGTGCATGTGTTTATTCAGTTTGTTATGCCCTGTCCTGAGTCGAAAAATAGTTGTCTGTCCCTGCCGGTCGAGAGTGTGATAGTCGTCTTTGGGTTGGTTCTGTTCTCTTCTGATAGTCTGGATAGCTCTCTTTTTCTCAAAGTATGTGACTTCATTATCTTCTTGTTCACATTCTCCTCCCTATTTTGCAAGTTTATCTGCCTTTTCATTTCCGGGTACACCACAATGAGATGGTACCCACTGAAGTATGGTTCTCTTTTTGGCAGCTACCTTGTTTAGTTCATTTCTCAGATGCGGGAGTTTACCACCCTTGAGAGCTTGCAGGACAGACAGTGCATCTGTGAGGATGACTACCTGGTGGCAGTCAGAGTTGGTGTTATAAATAATATTTGCAGCTTGCTCTAGAGCTTGAACCTCAGCTGTATAGTTGGAACAGAATTTACCAGTGGGAATGTGCCTAGTCTCATAGTGGTTGTCAGGATATGAGATAAAGATACCGGCACCTCCATTCCTAACAGCATTAGTTGCTGATCCATCTGTATAGGCATGTATCCATGATTGATCGGGATAGCTTTCTTGGATCATACTCAATGTAGCAGTTCGTTTTTGCAGATCATTATACTCACATCCACTTGTGAGACCACTGACTGTTGTATTAATTTGGAGGGCACTGCTGGCCTGCTCCCATGGTACAGGGTATAGGGTGGGCTTCAGTGGTGTTGTCTTCATGGATAGGTCTTCTTGATGCTGTCTTATAAGTCTTTTCCCCCGATGCACAAAGCTGCTACGCTTTAGACGTCCCAATGCCAGATCATCTAGTCTTGCCTTCATTGGGTGCATTGGCATACTGTTGTACTTTTCCATCTGGATCATGGTTTTTGTGTCTCTTCTATGGGACAATGTCTGTAATCCAGCAACCTTCTGCATCTCTGTTATTGGTGTAGTTTTCATGGCTCCTGTAATGAGCCTGAGAGCTTGATTTGCACCTTGTCCAAAGACTGCAGATGTGAGTTAGCAGCTGATGACCATGCTGCTGAGCTAAACTCTAAGTGTGGTCTTATTACTCCATTATAAATCTTCTTTAGATTTCGTTCATTTGCTCCCCAGTTGGTACCTGCAATTTTCTGAGTATGCCTAGTCGTCTTCGGGCCTTTCCTTCTGCATTTTCAATATGCTTATTCCATGTAAGCCTTTGGTCAAATGTCACCCCAAGATAGGTGGGGTAGCTTTCTTCCTTGATCACGGTTGTCCCTAGGTGTATGTTAGCTGATTTGTCCTTGGGGGCGAGGGAGAACAGTGTTGTGGAGGTTTTGTCTGTGTTTATTGTGATAAGCCATTTCTCTGCCCATGACACTAGCATGTCTGCTGCCCGCTGCATTCTATAATTTGCTGTGGTGACATTTTCATCAGCGCACCAGAGTACTAGGTCATCTGCATATAAGGCAGCTTTAACTCCTGCAGGGAGATCTTTCACCAGGTCATTGATGTAAACAAGGAAGAGTGTTGGGGAAATTACTCCTCCTTGAGGTACCCCCTGATGGAGCAACACACTTTTCTGCTCTGCAGACCGTCAAGAGTGACTCTAGTTCTCCTGTTATGCAAGTATGACTGGATCCATTTCATCATGTTGCCTTGGATTCCACTTCTCCTAAGTTTTGCAATGAGGCCATCTTTCCACACCTTGTCAAAGGCCTGCTTGAAGTCGACCCAGATCGTTAGGACCTTTTTCTTCTCCTGGAAGGCATCTTCTATTGCTTGAGACAAGTAAGTAACTTGGTCTTCTATACTGTAGCATTCTCTAAATCCAGCTTGTTCCGGCACCAGGATCTGCTCAGACTCTAAATACCATTTCAATCTGTGGTTGACTATTCGCTCCATAGTCTTCCCAACACAGCTTGTGAGACTGATTGGCCGGTAACTTGCAGCCTCGGTCTTACATTTCCCTTTCTTTAGTATGGGTATTGTGATGGCTTCTCTCCATACTTGGGGTACCGTTCCTTTCAACCAGCTGTGGTTGAATATCTCAAGCAGTTTTGTCTTTGCTGCTGAGCTCAGATTTACTAGCATTGCGTTGCTGATTTTGTCTGGGCCGGGTGACTTTTGAAACTTAAGCTTGGAAATAGCCTTCTGTAGTTCTCCTAGTGTGATGGGTTCCCTCATTGGGGCAGGAGTATCTGTCTGTCCCATGGTTGCCAGTATTTCTTTTCTTATCTCTCTCTGATGGTCTATGTTAATGGGTAAGTTGCTTTCTGAACTGTATCTTCTAGCAAACAAGTCTGCAGCTTGTTTTCCTCTGAAAAGTTTGCCACCTTCATCCAATGTGATAGTCTGCCTTGGTGAGGAATGCTCTTCATTTAGAGACTTGACTAATCTCCAAAGTTTCCTGCCGTCTTTCTCAAGGTTCAGCGATGCCGTTTTAGTTCTCCAGCTTTTCCGCTTTTCTTCTAGCTTTGTTCTCTGAAACTCTGCTACAGCCTTTTTCCATTTGTTGTGAGTTTCAAGTGAAGGCTGAGACTCTGCGTCCTTTCTAGCCTTGTCCATAGCTTCCTGACGTTCTTGGAGTGTGCTGGACCAGTATGGTATGTAGTTACGCCGGCATCCTTTGGGAATGGTTTCTTTTGCAGCTTGTAGTATGCATCTGTTGAAGTCTTTTACCACTTCATTAATGTCTCTGTTCTGTACCTTGAGGGTAGACAGCAGCGTGTTCACCTGATGCCTGAATAAACCCCAGTTGGCTTTTTTGTAGTTCCATCTTGTAACGGCTGGGCCTGTACTGAGAGTTGCACTCTGGACAGTAAGAAAGATTGGGCGATGGTCGCTTCCCCCTAGTTGGTCTCCTACTTCTCTACTAATAGATCCAGCTATATCTGGTGTGGAGAAGGCAAGATCTGGTGTTGAGGTTGTGTGCCATCCTCTGGAGTAGAAGGTAGGAGTATCTGTGGCATTATTGACTAGGATTAGGGAGTGATCATCTTGCCAAGTTTCAACCTCTTCACCTCTGTGATCCAGATGGTTATAGCCCCAGCTCTGGGAGTGGCTATTAAAGTCTCCAACTGCTATAAAGTTGGTGGCTGGTACCTGTATAGAGCTGAGACTCAGGGGTTTGTTGTTCGGACAGTAATAGTTCAGGAGTTCTATTTCCATCTTGTCTACCTTTATCTGCAGCAGCTGATATTCTGCTCCATCCATGAAGGTTTTCCTTTCGTGTGCAGGAATGTTATTCCTTACAAGAGTAAGTACTCCTCCTTTTCGTCTATCTTGTCTGTCGGATCTGAAGCATTGATATCCCCTTATTTTAAAGGTTTGATCTGCTTTCAAGTGAGTCTCTTGGATACAGCAAACACTGACTTGCTTCTCATACAAGATGTTTTCCAGCTCTGTCTTTTTGCTGTATCCAGCCTGCTTGCTGTTCACTCCCTCTGCATTCCAGTGCATCATGACAAGTGGCACTCTGGGTTTCTCTTTTTCTGTTTTGTTTTGGTCAGTAGTTCTCCTCCGCCGTCTGTTGACTCCACAAGACGGTCTAGAGGGTCCTCCAGTAGCTGAGGGTGGGCTCTGTCGAGGCTCAGAGCCCGGCACTGCACCTGCCTGGTGGAGCTCCACAGGGCGAGCACCAGAACGAGATTTATTTGACGGTGTACTCTCCATAGAAAAAAAAAAGCGAGTTGCATGATACTGTGGTTTCCGGTGCGCCTTCTGGCCCAGTATCTACGACTTTAGCACCTGTTCAACGGGAGAGTGGGCTCATCCCTAATCTGTTTATGTTCCCAGTAGTAGACTATTCGCAAGCAGCCTGGGGGTGTCACTGCTCTGCGCGGACCTTGTTTACCGAGGCGGCGTCCGAGCTCGTATGGTGAAAATATGGTTGCGTTATCTTCAAAATAGCCCTGTCTTTCCCGTGGGGAATCCTCACGTCCTGCACAGAGCCACTTCCCGATACCCACCACCTGCCAACCCTCCATTGTAGAAATCTCCTGCATGCGGCCATCCAGTCAAGAGCCAGTATTAAGTCTGGTGCCCAAGTGATCCCCCCAAGCTCAGTGTGCAATGCTGGGTTCTCATCATGCTGCAACACAGGAGGGATTGTGATGCTCAGCCATCTCTCTCAATTCTGCACCGATAAGTGACATCGGGGACTTAACTTTGCCTCAGTACTGGGAGGCCCCGTTTCCGGGTACACCACACACAGCCAATTGAGGCAACGGTCGCCATGGGCGTGATAGACGACAAACAGTGAAGAATGAGGCAAGAAAGCATTTAACCCATGAAGTGGGGGTGGATTGGTGCAGACCAGAGCATGTACCACTCGCCGGTGGGTTCTGCATCTACACCTATAGGGTTCCACACACTCCTCAGCACATTTAGTCTGGCCCCTCACCCAGGACCTGTCCGGCTTGGGTGACCCTGCCAGGAGTAAAACTCCCGCCGGCATAGCTCCCGGGATCATTGAGGCGCTCAAGCTCTCCAACCACGGCAAGGTAGGCTTACATGTGGAGAGAAGCTTACCACAATTTATAGAATAATAAACAGTTTCGTTGACTGGCAATGAATATAGCACAACTCCGATCTGCCGATGTCCCAGGCTTTATTTTATAAAAAATATACACTGGTGCTCAACGCACTGCTTCTTAGTAGGTTTATTACAAGATGTGGCAATGAACAGACGCTCTGAATCGAGTATATTCGCAGCTCTACCCAATGAAACCATGTCTACACATCTTTTCAAAAAAGTACTCCTTTTTCACGTTTCCCCTGACAACACAAGATAGTATTTATAGCCCGACCAATCGTGTTTAGTCTTATATTTGTTGCGCTCCAATCAAATAGGAGATAACATGGTAGGCTATTTTTGTAACGTAATGTTTTTTTCAAACACGTTATAAAAAAAATTTATGAGCAGAAATGATTTCATGCTGTCAGGCACCCCCACTATTTTATTTTGGCTATAATTTGGTAATTCCTAGACTATTTGCGTAACGTTTTACATATTATTTGTCAGCAAGTCCTAAGGAACCCAAATATACAAATTTAATGGAGCTAAGTGGCTGCGTTCAAAATATGCAATTTCTTCTACCTCCTGTTTCGAAGATGTGCTGTCTGGGTACTGTCATGTTTTCAAACGTAAACCAGTATAATGTCATATTTCCAATAAGCGTTTTTCAGGATTTTAAAACCTAACTCTGGGAAGGTTAGTGTTTTTTATCACTGTCCGTCTGAAAAAAAGTTAGTGCATGTGGCCTTACACGCGTGATGGCAGCAATTGTGTATCGCGCGACGCGTGTTTAGTATTGCATGCTTCCTGCCTTCATTCGCCCCTCTCTCTCTCCTGCTTTATCTGTCTTTTTAGTTACGCCGTGTATGGGATGAATGAAATATTAAATCTAGGTCATTGATCAGCTTGCGTATCTCACGGTTTTTCAAAGAAATACAGTACACGTTTCATTGAAGAAAGCGTGCAGCGACACAGTAGGCTTTTACTATCAACGTGAAAGCGTTATAATTTGCAGACGAATGAGAACACAAGGGGATTTTGCGTACAGTCATTGTGACAGCACTGTTTCTTTTACCATTTCTCTTTTCTTTTATTAAATTTATTTGTTAGGCTTTACATTTACGTTTTAATTTATATATGTGGATTAGAATATTCCACGACATACACATGAAAGAAGCCCACTGTTAACGGCATTTTAAAAACACATTGTATCAAGTATTAACACAGTACTGTTCAAAATATCAGACTTCAACATAACCACCATCTTTCGTGACATATCATCCATCCCATCCCATCCCACCTAACATAATTATCGATGTATGTTACGTCAGTCGGTCACACTCAAAATAGTAACTCGCGCCACAAAAAGAAGGGCGCAACGCACGGTGTGCAACTTGCGCGGCGTTGGTTGTTATATAAAACAAATACTTTGGTTTTATTTTTATTTTTTTGTATTCTTTCACGAAATTAGTAGCGCTCGACAAAGACAAAGTGCGTAAAAAATGGTGTGCATGAGCCCTCACCCGATGTACAAATCATGAAAACTTGAAAGTTTTTGTTAAAACCACTTATTATCAGTGAACACACTTTGAAAACAATCCACGCCCTTTCACACGAAATGTTGTCATCGAAGAACTTTTAAATTGATTTTAAAATAACATAATTCTCGCCGTGTGTACGTTGGTCACAGCTGAGGAATGCAACCGCGTTGAAAAATTGTATTGTTTCCATTATATATACTCTCCCGAAAATAGTTACAATCAACAAAGAAAAGCGTTCAAATGACGGTGTACATGAACAGTTTGACGGGTTATTGCTAGTTCAGTCAGATGTTCCAGCACATAGTTAACTTTTTTTACTTATATATATATATATATATATATATATATATATATATATATATATTCTATGCATGTAATGCTGGAGATTCCGTGCAGCCTAAAACGACACGCAGACTGCACATGACATAAAATGTAAGACGTATTGTTTACTTCCACGCGCTCTGTCTGTGATTATATACCCGCCGCGAAGGAAGCTCGAGTAGAGATTTGGCTTAGATAAAACAGATTACCAGTTAATCTCGGCTTACATCTTCTACCCCCTGCAGACTGTCATCCAGCTACTAATGCAACAAAGGTCATTAGTTAGCATGAACACGCGCCACTCGTCTGAAAAATTATGAAGAATGGTTTCAGGAAAAAAAAAACCAAAAAAAAAACCAGGTAGCTTCACTAAGCGTGGATAAAGATTTAACTTTACTGCCGAAAATTAAAATAAATAAAGAAAATTTATAGCAGAAGCTCCGTAGAATAGAAAGCTTATATACGTGCTGTAATATATTAAAAGTAACGGTAGGCCCATAGCAGATACTGCTGTAGAGGAGTGAAGTGTTATAGACTTCACCTACTTGGTCGAGCTTCGAGACGTGGGGATTACCAGTTCTCTTCCTCCCTGCTGTTTCCTTTTTTAACACATGAGGAGAGTCAAGTACTCATTTATAGCTATATAGACTGAAGCGTGACGCTCCCGAACTTCGAACCCGGTAACTTTAACGCTCTAAAAACTCTACCAATCGCACGCTATAGCCTGCTATATAGCATTTTCCTTACAATTCAGCTGACCGTAGAGCGCAGGCCTTCAACAAATACACGCAAAGCTTACCTTAGCGATCTGTTCAAGGTTTTCTGTCTTCTTTATTATCTTTATGTCTTTGTCTAATTCTCTTCTCCATGCTGTGTTTGTAGTATATTTACTTTGCTAAGTTTTTGTTGTGTTATTGTTTTATTTACTCTTTCCACATATACAGTAGACCAGTGGTAGTCAACCTGGAGCTATGGGAATCTATGGGAAACACTGAGCTCTCTACGATCTACCTTGATAAAATCATACCTGTCTGAAACTTTCAAAGTATCTGGAATTTGGAATCAGTCCAGCCTATATGTAACTTATCTGTATGGCACGTCCTGCTTCCTGCTTTCCCATTATCAAACTTACTTACTTAGTCATTCTTCTTCTACCCTGGGATGTAGATGTTTGCCAGATTGAGCGCCATACTATCCTATCGGCTGTCTTCCTCCACGTCTGGTTCCAATCTAGTCCTCTGTCCTTCAGAGATTGTCTAATGTTGTTCTCCCAGCGGACTCTGGGTCGTCCTGGAGGTCTTGATCCCTGGCACTTAGTTTCCCATACTTGTGTGGTAGCCGATCTTCTTCCATTCTGCAGACATGGCCAAACCATCGTAGTTGGGACTGTTCTACTTGGGTCTGCAGGGGCTGGGTTTTGAGGCCTTACCGTATCGTTTGGTTGCGGACCATGTGTCTTCTGGTTTCTTCCACCACCTTCCTCAGATGCCTCATTTCTGAGGTTCCCATTATCAAATCGGAGGAAAATTAACACTAATACTTTACTGAATGTTATCGTCACTTCAAAGATAAGATAACGTTCTATCTTATACAATTCACGAATAAAGTAATTTTTAGTCAGCCAGCTTGTGAGTTTTCGCTGTGAATGTTGTGACAGTACCATTAAACCTGGGGACACCGCGATTTCAAATGCCGATGGGCGAGGACTAGTCTGAAAGCTGCTTACGTAAAAAATTCGTTTCCCCCCTCCGACCCTTGAGATCTACCAAATGGTGCCTTAGGATCAAGATGGACAGGTTGCAACTCCTGCAGTAGAGCGTTATGGGAAGAAGCAATTTTAGTTTCTTGCGTGAAGTGTCGTGCTGTGGCCAGCATTTTTCTACGTTTTTCTACAGAATTCCTTTAATTCTTTAAAGATGTGGCGATTTTTCCTTGTTGAATACCACCAAATTTCAGCCGCTTTCAGTTTTAAAAGAGTGTTAAGTTATTTATTAAGCTCTTTTTTTAAAAAGTAGTGATGTTTATTCAAAGTTGTAAAGGACATTTAATGAAGATTTATAAGATATAATATTTGGATAACAGAAACAAAAATTTAATTCAAATATTCCGGCCTCGAACACTGGTCTCCCCTCACGAGCGCCTGGGACAATCAGCCACGATTACTGGCTCCTCTGGCAAAGTCAACTTTGGCAGTAAATTCAGTTGGTAAACCACTGAGTTAGTCTTTTGACATTTCATTTGTATGTCGCTGTCTAGTCTCGACACACACTGGGAACAGGCTTCCATAGTACGTGCACTATTTTGACTTATCGGGTCAAGGTTGCAATAGTTAGGATGTGCGTTATATATAGAATGTTTTATCCTGTAATAGATCTTCTATCGATGTTATGGTTTACATAGATCTTCTGTCGATGTTATGGTTTACATAGACCTTCTGTCACCTTCTACGAATCGCCCGAGGGAGCAGGAGGCCTTATCTTTCTTTGTCTTTTCAGAGATATTCTGGAACTACACGTAGCAGTAACAGAATATGCATCTACAAAAAGGGCAGCAGCGTAGAATATCAATCAGTCAGAAACGTTCCATCGTTCCCTGAACAATTACGTTAACCCTTATGCTATCCGACTGTTTCAAGTTCCCAAGAGTTAGCCTAGTCGTTGTGACTTGTTCGTTCTTTTTAAAAAAAAAGCTGCCTTCCTGTCCCTTATTAAACCCTACACCAGCCCGATTATTGCTTGGTTTTATTCAAGCAGAAATTTAAATTGCCAAGCTCAAAAATCCATTAGCTCGATCAACATAAAGCGCATTTAGCAAGCGTTAATTAACCTGACTCGGGTCTCCACGCGCAATTCAAATACATCTGAGTTGCCTCGTCCGGTCTGAATGCATCAAAAATGTCGCATGTACATTTTTAAAACATAATTTAATTCGCACATAATTATGGAATATTAAAGTGGGAGAAACGAAAAGGTAATATCTTCATCGGGTGCGGGTTTAATTAGGCAAGAAGTCGGCGCGCGTCTAAAAGCCACGTCTGGCATTGATGCAAAGACCTGGCAGCGTGCGTTCGGCAGGCTGTATTCAAACCGCTGTCATTGCTGGTCCTCAGACTGTCATAAATCAAAAACTAGTCAATGGAACCGCGGCAGGAAAATAAAAACAAAATAGTTTTTTTTAAAGGCATTCAGGAGTATGAGCGTATGAATACTAAGGAGCGAGAGGGAAAAAAAAAACAGAATGAGGTAATTGTAAATTGCTGAAGCTTTCATATGTAAATAGAAGGAGAGAAAAAGAGTTATCGGGTAGCTAAAAACCTGAGTATTGTCTTCTTACCGTACCGCCAGTGGAATTGAATCTATGTTCCCTAATTCGTTGCTAGCACTTGCGTTTTTTGTATGCACTCTTTTGTGTGATACCCCCATTGCGTCCCTCGTGAAATGTCTGTATTTCCGACAGCTTTTGAGAGCTCGTAAAAAGGCTCATATCCATTGTATCCAGTGTCTGTTTTGGCTGTTTACGAGATTACTGTTGGAGTATCGATGTCTGATAACAAAAGCACTGTTATGTCAATGGGCGGAGCTCAACGTGGCAGTACGTATTTCATTAGGGTGAGATTGTCTTGGGAGTGCATTGTTTCGTTTGCTACTGCTGTTCAATCAACCAATCAATACCTCCCAGTTCCACATGGAGCATATGTCCTCAAAAACCCGCCAAGTCTTTCTGTGCCATTTGTTCAGGCTTTTCTCAAGTTCTGACCGGCATTAACCCAATTGATTTTATATAATAAATATTAATAATTTGTAGTAAGGTGGAAATAACTTCAGTAAAGTAAGGGAAATAATAAACTATGAATATATATTGTGTGTTTTGTATTTAAAATGGACAGGATATCGATGGTGAAAGTTGTTGTGCCAATTTAATCTGAGTGTTTCTGAAACAACTAACTCATCAGAGCGGCCAGGTAACAAGCGAGTCTTTTGTTGCAAACTTATCTCTAGTATAGGGTTCCCATAATGTTTTGTTTAAAAACCGGGACATTTCCAAATTTTTACCTAAAAAACCCGGGACATTTTGTAAAAAAACGGGACATGTTAAAAATTAAGGTAAAGCACAAATAAATCTATTATATATTATATGTTGCACTTAAAATAAGATACTGGTATAAAAATACACACATTAACTAACACAACTTCCACTTTATCGTTGAAAAGTTTTTTTCACGATGGCTGTTGTGCAGTCCATGGACTGTGGTTATGCACCGCCGTGTGATAAGCGAAGGTTACTTCCTGTGCTGCCAATGATAACTGTTTTTCCATTTCCTTTTCACTCTGGGTTTTAGCATTTAAGAAATGACTTATACTGCTTCTTGGAAGCCTTACTTTCAACAGCACCTTTATGTTTTTTCGTTTTCACGTGGTTGACTACGTCTGACCGACCACCATGTGAAATGCAAAATTTAGAGCTGCATAAAGTACATTCCACATTTTCATCTACACCTTTAATGAAGGGAAATTCTCTTGTAATGTTATCATTTATACTGCACTTACGTTTCGGCCTTATGCGGATGAAAAACGATAAAAATACTGTATAATAATGCTAATACGCATTAAATCATATGGTAGATGCTCACTGAACACTGTTTTGGTCGACTTTCGAATTTTTGTTCGAGATTCAAACCAAGGGTCCACTGTAACCGAAAATTGATAAAGTAACACTACTAAAACACGGAATAAAATCCGTTACCCAAAGATTTTTTTTTTCAGGAAGGACCCTTAAAAAGCGGGACATTTGGAATAAATTCGGGACACCGGGACATTTTATCAAAAAACGGGACTGTCCCGGGATAAACGGGACGAATGGGAACCCTACTCTAGTAGCAACCAATTTTCTCGTACGCTCTACATAAAGTTCTTAAATGTAACACGTACTTTATTCAAAGGTCAATTTGACTCGACGGAAATGTCAAAAGCTCTTAAAGTTTTATATTCAGTTACTCCACAAGTTAAGATAAAACTAAGTTCCAGGTTTCCTCTCCTTATAACATGCCCAAATTAAGTGACCTGCTTCCTTCTAATACAAGTAATAATCCTTCTTCGAGCACTAGCCTCTTGCAGGACATCATCAATACTTTTTTTTTTTTTTTTAGGTGCTAATGGTATTCTTAAAATTAGTCTGTAAAATCACATCCCTGAGGCCCCTGGGATTTTTCTGCTTGAGAAGGATGACAGATTTCGGTTAAAATGAAGATTTATTCTTTCATTGTCGCTCCTAACACCTGCCCACTTTATTTCTCTACCTCTTAATTCCCGCTCCCCACCCCAAACATAATTAATTAAGACAACACAAAAATCAAACAAACACTGCTTATCCACACATCGCCACGTGTATTTCTAGCATTTATTTTGGGTATTCTAGGCTGTAGAAGAATATCGAATAAAGGAAATATAGCAGGGTACAGGAAAGGGTATAAGTTGCTCACTATGTTGACACTCTGTACCATTATATGTTGACACTCTGTATCATTACATGTTGACATTCTGTATCGTTAAAAGTTGACACTCTGTATCATTACATGTTGACACTCTGTTTCGTTAAATGTTGACACTCTGTATCGTTATATGTTGACACTCTGTATCATTATATGTTGACGCTCTGTATCATTATATGTTGACACTCTGTATCGTTATATGTTGACACTCTGTATCATTATATGTTGACATTCTGTATCGTTATATGTTGACACTCTGTATCGTTGTATGTTGAAATTCTGCATTATTATACGTTGACACTCTATATCGTTATATGTTGACATTCTGTATTATTATCTGTTGTCCCTCTGTATCGTTGTATGTTGACACTCTGTATCGTGATATGTTGACACTCTGTATCATTATATGTTGACATTCTGTATCGTTATATGTTGACACTCTGTATCGTTATATGTTGACACTCTGTATCGTTATATGTTGACACTGTATCATTATATGTTGACACTCTGTATCGTTATATGTTTACACTCTATATCATTATTTGTTGACATTCTGTATCGTTATATGTTGACACTCTGTATCGTTGTATGTTGACATTCTGTATTATTATATGTTGACACTCTGTTTCGTTCTATGTTGACATTCTGTATCGTTTTGACATATTGTGTTCCTTTGTGTAGTTTGAGCTAGTCTTAGTTTGTCTGTAATCAACTGTGTCATTGCTATTGGTCTTCACGTAGTTTCTATTCATTCGTACATTGTGTTGCTTCTGTCAGCATCAGACCACGTGTCATGGTAATTTTACCAATACTTTCAACTTTCACTTCAGCATTTTCTTTTATGACGTCATATCTTAACGAAATGAGAAATTATTAAAAACGAAGGGAAAAATTTTTAAGTTTTTGGAAGGAAATGACGAAAGAGAAGACTCAGAAATAGAATGAAAACTGTTGATGTAAAATAAGAAAGACACAAACTAATTTAATGCACCTTGAACTTGAAGCAGGATATGAAGAAGAGCATAATTCTAGTTGTTCATTGTTCTACTTTTACCCTTCATCAGGAACATGGACAACCACCGCAATTGACTGGTTTACAGGACTCTTCTGTCAAATAATTTCACGCGTCCTTGCCGTCGTGGTTTCTGCTGCGGTTTGTTGTGGTTGATAAAGTCGCCATTCCTATGTACAGCCTCATATTTGTCTCCATTCACGAGGGCCTGAAAGGGCATAGGTTCTATGCTTTATATTACTTATTCGGAGTCAACATGACCCAGGAAAACCAGCCCTGATTGAGTTTTAATTAAGAGTTAAATATCTGGCTGTTATCGACCAGTGGTCACCTGTTCCTCATGGAATGCAAAAAGAGAATAATGAACAACGATACCTATGGTATTCTTGGAATCCCGGCTTCAAGTTAATGTTGTATTAAAGATGTCAGGAAGGAAGGGCAGAATGATAGACGGGTCTGTGTGTCCAATTCTCAACCCTTTGAAAATAAAGATCGATCGTTCGATCGAAAAGAAAATGACTGTTTCCTGTTTCTGGTATCACGGAGAGCTATAATATGTAAAATAGTTTTAGTATTGAAACATTTTATTACAAGTTTTTGTGTGTTGTGTTATAAAAGCTGGTTTAAACTGCCGTGGCAAATGCGTTCTACTCCTTTCTCCTCCTTTCTCCTCCTCTACTCCTTCTCTACTTCTTCTTCTTGACATTTAACACATTTTTTATTTTAAGTAATGGACTTCTTTTGTGTTAGAGACTTCATTATACTAGGTCCAGCATCGAGAGGTTCCCTTCCTCGCCGCCATTTCCTTCCCTTACTCAAGAGTAAGCATAGTGGTTAGTGCACTGGCTTGCTAGCTCAGTGGTCTATGGTTCGATCCCCAGATGAGGTGGGAATTTTTTAGGCCACGAACGGCTCCTGGGTCGACCCAGCCCCAAATGGGTACCAGAGCTACTCTGGGAAGGTTAAGGCGGCTGGCGTGATACTGACCACATCACACCTAGTGTGCCGACGGTCAAGAAAATATGGGCCTAACACCATATTCCCAATATGCCTCAATGGGCGTGTAACGGGATCCTTTACCTTTTTTTTTTTTTACTCAAGAGCAGAGTCAGGTACCTATTTACAGCAGGTTAGGCTGAATTGTAACTCTGTCGAGTTTCAAACCCGCCACTTTTGCCTCAAGAGGCCAGTACTCCAAGCACTCTGCCAATCGGACGCTTCTTTGCTGCCTACGGGATTTAAAATATTAATTTGAACAAATAAAGCACATCTTTGTTGCCTCTAGCATTTTTGTTTAGCGCGGTTTACTAAACTTTTGTGACCGGCGTGTCCCAACAAATTGATTATTTCGTTCTGAAAACTATTTTCACAGTAGTGAGACAGAGTTTTCTTAGTTACAACTCGACATAAGTTTTCCCCATTGTCATATCAAATTTTCCAAGTAATTCAACAAGACATAAGAAATGTCAATTGTTAAGTGTTTATAGTAAATCTTATGTTTCTCTAAAAGATTATGTAACTTCTGGCATGACCTGGGCTGAAACAAGTTTACTTCCGGTTTATTGCTAGTTTATGTCTGTGTGTTCGTAAATTACAACAGTATTGATGGGGAGAGAGAAAGAGAGAGAGAGAGAGAGAGAGAGAGAGAGAGAGAGAGAGAGAGAGAGAGAGAGAGAGAGAGAGAGAGAGAGAGAGAGAACGAACGAACTAATTTTATTCTCAAAGGGTTGAGAATTTGGCAAGTAGGCCCGTCAAACATTCTGCACTTCCTTTCTCTCGTCTTTTATACTGGATTCATTTATTCTCACATGCTTGTTAAACATTATTTTGAAGTAAGGCAACGTTGTAAAAGTCAAATATCAACATACTCATATTCACAGTATCTAATTATAAAGAAGAAATAAAATGTATTGAAAGGCGCAAACAACAAATTAAGATGATATGAGAGCTGTGTACTTTCTGTGCCTCTCTGAAATGTGGAATGCTGGAGAGTAACAGAGAAGGAAATGTTTAAATTGTCCTCTTTCCATACAATCTGCCTAAGGAAAATTCTCCGAATCTTTTGGCCGAATACCATCACCAACCAAGAACTGCTTACTCGGATCAAGCAAGAGGACATGCATATCATCATAGCTGGCAGACGCTGGAGCTGGGTTGACCACGTCCTCAGAAGAGACCCTGATACCATCACAAGAACAGCTATGCTATGGACCCCTGAAGGAAAGCACAAGACAGGCCGACCAAAAACAACCTGGCGGAGAACTGTGGAGGCCGAGATGCAAAGAATGAACCAAGGCTGGGGCACTGCACGAAGGATCGTCGCCGACCGAGTAAAGAGGAAGCAGTTTTTGCTGCTCTACAAGACGCCACCAGGCGTGATGGCCACTGACTGCTTTGACAGTCGGCTGCTAAGGATCGAAGAGTAACGAAGAAGAAAAGTACAAAAATAATCATGAACACCTTCATACGATATTAGATATTTGTTTGGAAATATATATGAGATTATAGGGGCACGTAATCAGCACTCATTTATCATCAAGAGTTAACGCTCAATGATGGTGGATCAAAGACAAGACTCCATCAAATATTTAAAAAGGTCAACAATTGTAAGAATGGGCACTGAACGTGTTTGTTTAGATCATGTGAAAGATTGTTCCAAAGTTGAGCAGCAGCAGAGGAAGCTAAGCTTGAATAAGTCAAGCCTAGGGAAGTTGTAATGTGTGTAAGCGCTGACTGCGTCTTTCATTGTATTTGAACATTGGCCACAGATATGTTGGAGCATTTTGTGGCGTTTTAATCTGTCCCGGGTGCCAATTCTTTAAGTTCGCCCCCTGCCTCGCCTCGGACATGTTGTAAAAAGTGATACATACGATGTTGAGCATGAGGCTGGCAAACTCATCATTTAAAACTAATTGCCACAGAAAGCACGTCTGCAAGAGAATGTGACCTCTTGGTGTAGCCTTCATACAAGGTGACCTGCTGTAGTGGTCGTTCAATGTTCATTAAGAAGCAACAGAAAATAATATAATGATGAAAACGGACTGCAATACGATTTTTTATTTCTTTAACAAAAAAACCTTGCGCTTATTAGAGCCTTATACAGCCACTGTCCGACATTGTACACGTTTTGTGCTCTCTATACTTTGTAAAAGTCAGTGAGTATCTAACACGTTCAATTCAATCATGAAGGGGCGGACACAAAAAAACTAATCAAGGAAATGGAGAATAAATGGTTGTTTCCCGCGCGGTGACATCTCGAAATAACAATCAGAGAACGTCGACCAGCGCCCCGCGGATAAATCTCGTGTCCACTTAACGCTGATGCCTGGTCGATTTGATTAAAGTTTAATCCAAAAGTTTTGAGAGAATCTGGCATTGTTGGTGTAGCTGAGGTCAGGATGACGTAAATTAGACGCCAGAGGCGTCCTCGCAGATTACAGGTCTTATATTACGATTAGAGTTAGGGCGCACTTTTGTTTTTAGATGTTGCTCAAATCTAATGGATGATGTCGGCAGTGAATTTAATCCGCTTTTAAAATTAAATCCAGACCGGGTGTTGTGGCTGAAGGGACATGGAGAGTGTGTCCTGTCGGTCAAAATGTCCGATTTGAAAATGAAATGGACGGGATGTTATTTCAACGTTTGGCGTGGATGCGCGCGTGCCCAGGTGTCGAGAATGACAGTAGGACGTGTGACGTGCAGTTGCGTTGATCATGTAACCAAGCATGTTCCAAAGTGCGTGCTTAATTTGCATGATGATGTTAATTGTAAATTTGCGAAGAGTCTAGCGAACCAATTATATCTCTTCCTCAAACCCCACCCCCACCCCCCCCTTTCCCTTTTTTTCAGCATTTCCCCCTTCCCGTTGCAAGAGAGTCCGATTGTTATTTGGACAAAAACTGATCATATGATGTAGTGGATCGGGAGAAATCTTCCCAAAACGTATGAAGAAGGTACACACAGAAACACTGGTAGATAAATACAAACAAAACTGGACAAACCAAATATAATAAAATAACCAAATCTAATTCAACAGAACTGTTTCCCAAACTTGTTTTTAAATCATAGAACCTTGAGCATGACGATATAATTCAAACCGGGCAATGCTTGCGAAACTATATATATGTAAGGTGAAGGTAGTCCAATAGCAGATGCAAAGTCCCATTAGCATGGATGCCAGATCACATGTTGGTATAGCTGGAAATGAACTCGCAGACAGGGAAGCCAAGCGAGGAAGGACGAGCATTGACAGTTGAAACAGCAATGGGGATATTTGAAATCAAGTCTGATAGCAAAGACAATACCCTAAGAATGGAGAATAGCATGGGACCTTGTCGTGGAATATTCTAATCCACATATATAAATTATCAAGTAAATATAAAGCCTAATAAATACATAAAATTAATAAAGAGAAGAGCAATGGAAAAATAACAGTGCTGTCACAAGGAATGTACTCGAAATCCCCCTTGTTTTCTGCTTCGTCTGCAAATTGTAACGCTTTCACGTTGATAGTAAAGCTTACTGTATTATTACCCGCCTTCTTCAATGAAACGTGTGCTGTATTTCTTGGAAAAAACATTGAGAGGCCCTGCGTAATGACCTAAATTAATCCTAGCATTAATTATACTGCGTTACCGAAACGAAAGACAGATGGACAAAAGGATAGCGGGAAGGGAGAGGCAGAAAGCCGAACACTAAACACGCTTCGCGCGATACACAAATGCTGCCATCACGCGTGTAAGACTACATGCACTAACTTTTTTTTCAGACGGACAGTGATAAAATACATTACCCATCCCAGAGTTAGGTTTATAAATCATAAAAAACGCTTATTAGGAAAGATAACAATAGATGGGTTTACGGTTGAGAACATAACAGTACCCAGACAGCACATCTTCGAAACAGGAGGTAGAAGAAATTGCATATTTTGAACGCAGCCACGTAGCTCTTTTAAATTTGGATATTTAGGTTCCTTAGGGCTTGCTGACAAAGAATATGTAAAACGTTACGCAAATAGTCCAGGAATTAATAAATTATAACCCAAAATAAAATAGTCTGAGGATTGCCCTGACAAGCATGGAACTACATTTACTGCTCATAAAATTTTTTTTATAACGTGTTTGAAAAAACCTTACGTTACAGAAATAGCCTACCATGTAAACTCCAAATTGATTGGAGCGCAACAAATGAAAGCCTAACCACGATTGGTCGGCCTATAAATACTATCTTTCGTTGTTAGGGGAAACGGGGTGGGGGGAAGAAGGGAGAAGGTAACATTTTTCTTCAAAACACTGTGGTACGAAGCAGGAACACGGGATAAGGCCTCCATTGGCGTAAGGAAGAAAAGGAACTCGCAATTCCGATATAGATCAGTTAGGAGCAGTGAATAGCTTCGAAAGCGCCACTGTGTTGATATGACGTTATAGAAGCTTGAACTAACAGCAGACAGGGATGGAGTTGAAGCAACTAGGGCTCACATTTGTGTGCTGAAAAAATTAAAAAGCAGGCAGAGACACGGAAACATATAAGCAAGTCGATGGCCGACCATTGGATGGCAAGAATAGAATGTGCGCTGTAATGTCACACAATAAGAATCTACATCAATAACCGTGGGGAATATCTGTGTGTTCCATTACCATTAGCAAAATTTGTGAGGAAGGATAATTACTATAATGGAGACCAGTGGTTCTTGATTATAAGAGCAATATAATAGAGCAAGCACCTGCTGAGTCAGAAAAGCTTTTGTATGCTGGAATCCAGAGTCGCACAGAAAGCATACCTCCTTGGTCTTTTTTAGCCTATCCTCAGGGTAGGTGTCTCCAAGAGCCCTAGTAGGGAGAATTATCCGTAGTGATGCAGAAGGTCTGTCGCTTTACTGCACCCACCAATTCAATCCTGATAGTAATATGATTGATTTGGCCACGGCCTATTTAAGCTCGTGTTCTCATTCAATTATGTCCACCTAATCTTGAACATACAATTTGTGTAAACATAAAGCATTCTGAAGGGCGAATTTACCATCTGGTAACCTTTACTTTAAAGGGATTACAATCAGCTGATACGAACATCTCCAATACTAGTACCCTAAAATGAACTATAAATAATATCTGAATGTATCATGATGGACAATAGTATTCAACCATCTAGAGATATACCAGTGAAGTGTTCTAAATCCAAAACCAGGTAATTTTTTTCACTAATTTATATTACTACACATATTTCCTGTAAAACACTTTGGGTTACTTTTTGTATATAATATATGTATTTGCTTTATTCAGACACTTTTGCTTTGGGTGTTTATAGTTTACACAAGAAGGTTACTTTTATTTTTTGCGTTTTGTTTATATTGATTGTGATTTGGTTCACACTTGTAAGATGTTGTAGCCTTGTATTGACAAGGTCAAACACATCTACTTCAATTCAAATTGCGCCCTGTATATTGGATTACATCAATTGTCTATTTGAATAGTTAGTTTCATGTGACATGCTTTTTTAAGATATACATCTGTGGTTGGTGGTTGAGTGTGTTATGTGTGGTGATAGTGTCGTACTGTCTGTTTGTCTTAAGGTGTGGTGGTATACATGTATGGTTTGGGGGGGATGAGGGCGGGCGGGGTTGTTGTTGTTAGGGATAGCGATAATATGTCATTTCAGCGTGTAAAGTATTCCCCGTGTCTAATATGTTAGGGATAGTCACTTCTATACTATTCCAAGAATAATTCTGTAATGTGATTTTATTAGTTTTGGACGGACTTGATCTGAAAGGGGTGAAGTGTTAATTACTTATTCATAGTATTGACGTTTTAGATGATCATAGATCTAGCTGATATCCAGTATTGTACCATATAGGTACCATACATGTGACAATTATTGGTGGGTAGTTTGATGGCAACATCACACATTCTACCACACAATAATTTTGGGGTTTCTGAGTCTCTTGGGCATTTTGGAAATCTTTCCCCTATTTTAAACAATATCTTGGGGGATGTGAATTCAATTCAGGGCCAAAACTATAAAGAATTAAAATGGTGCGTCCTTGCGGTGGTATTGTTACTAATTAAAGGTTGAGATACACGGGTACATGACTAGTGTTGGCCAATTAAATATATCTTTCAGAGATTTAGAATTGTTTGGTTATGTAACATTGTTATATAATTTTCCATGATTAGGACAATAATAGCGACAGAAAGACCTGTGCCAAATTTCGATCTGCATGGGAGTTTTCGATCTGACTGCCCAACAGGACCTATTAGGATTAGCAGATCCTGGTCCAAGTTTATGGTTTGCCTATATCACGAGGTCAATGTTTGGACAATATGTGGCATGTTGATAGGCAGATAAGAAAGATGGTTTGCATCTGATCAACGTAGCCGGGATTCGAGGCATAGGCTTCATCTTTTATTCGGTGATTAGCGAGAATATGACGGTTGCAGATTCGAGGAACTGAGGCTAAGATAATATGTGTTGGCTCAGAGAAAGGATGAGAGAAATCGTTAATGTGAAACATAGCACGGAGGGGCTGAGCAATGTTTATGTGGAATCGGTTCTGTTGTTTTGAAAGTCAGAGTTGCTCGGTATCCGGAGACGTAAGATGTGGTTGCAGATTTGAGTGCTGCATTGAGGATAAGAAATTGGAAGCAGAGAAAGAGATAGACAAACATGATTAGCTGGAGATTTTCAGAAAGTGAAGAGAAAGTAAGTAAATTTTGTTCATTGTCCCAGAGTTACGTTGGACTAAAGGGTCGGTGAAGTGTATGCAGATCAATATAGGCTGCAGGGACTAAGAGGGGGGGATAAATTAAGGGAAATTAGCCTGGGAGCATCTGTACGGCGATTAGTACAAAATATTGCAAATTGGCATTACATTGTGCTGTGTCGTTAAAGTAGACTTAATGATGATGGGCTGGTTTTGGTTAATTTATCTGTGTTTATTGCAAGATAAATAAGATTACGAAGGGAACATGGGTGTTACGGACTGAAGGTTGGTTATGTGGTGGGTTACGGCCTGGGAGGAGTGGGCCAGTTGACTAGGATGGATACAATTCGGTGCCAGTGGGTCTGATCGCTGATGAGGTTACGGTATTAACCACATGAACGCTTAATCATCAGCTTATGATTATTTTCCATTAATTACTAGATCAATGTTTGTTGTTGAAGATCTTGCGATGACTTATGTGTCTTGATGCTTCCTTTTTGGTTGGGTAAGATCCATGCACTGATTTGACTTAGCATTCTCGTCATGGCGATATGATTGAGTCGAGATATGGTGCGAGCCTTATCCCTAATCGTACTTTTTTTGTATGAATTACTCAAAGAGGTAGTTCTGAAGTTCGTGGAGGCAGCCTCTTACTTGACTAGCGTTATTAAGTCTTTAGCATATAATTGAGCACAGATGCCGGTGACCTGCTCGAGGGATCTGGAAAATTATATTGATGCTGATGCTAAAAAGCTGGCATAGGCTCTTTTGTCTAAAGGTTTACATGAAAACGGGGAATTAGTTCACCAGAAACTTATTAATAAAACAGCGGCGAAAGAAATAAATATTAGTGAAGCGAAAAGTGAGAATAAAAGCGTACCTAGAGACAGAGTGTGGAATCCTAATCACCATTTATCGTGGATAAAACAATATCAACCAGTTTACTAAAACATATGTGCGCGAACATAGAGACAATGGACTTCATCTCTTGCCCTGATGAGATCTATTGGATTCTCTGGGGTCAGGGTTGCGAAATTACCCTAGTAGAATCTCTATTTGGTGAAATATGAGTCCAAAGTTTATGTGAGCAAATTTAATTGAATTACAGACGATGAGGTCCATTGCATGGCTCCATGATCACCACTGTGAGGGATAGAGTCTTCTAATTTGGTTAAACGAAGGGTTGGCTCAGCCATGATGAGGACCAGGTGTAAATTGAGTCGGGTCTAAAATTGTTGGTATGAAAGGTTATCCTAACAGACATAGAATCCTTATAGCTTGATGTAGCTAAACTAATCATGCGTTAAATAAATGAAGAAAATCACTAAGGAAAAATGTTGAAGAATAAAACGTAGTTGGGGATCGTAAGGGGGACCCTCCACTAGAACTGTTGTATATAATTTTGATCCTAAGGGATTCAAAATATAAAGAGCTCTGATGCACCCACGTATTTGATAGGCCACAAGGTTATATTGAAAATAAAAATATGATACTGTCCCGATGCAAAGTTTCGGATTAATAATGAATAAAACTAGGCATGAGAAAACACTTTGAATGTTGACAAAGAATAAAAGTCTCTATTAGCATAACAATTTTAGGAATAGGTAGGCTGTTCACGGCACCTGTTAATAAATTGATGAAGTTTATGACGTTCAGGTAACAATGCTTGACACTGGGACCAGTGGGTGGGTAGAATTGGAAAATCACTGCCTCAGATTTGCCCTGCTGCGCTGACTGACATCGCCGTATAGGATGGTTCAAAAAGGATGATCAATAATTAATTAGTAAAACTCATCTATCTTTTCTTAAAAAATATAATAACCAAGTAATACGGGTTCTCTAATAACCTGAATGACGATTTACGTTAGTTGGATATGACCTGTTACCACCCGCAACACATTTACGTAACGTAGTGTCACTAGTGACAAAGAGTGTTCTAAATTTAATTGATATGTCTTGTCTGTATAAATGGCTGCATGTGTTCACTATCTCCAGAGATGTGTTTATTTTATTGCTCCGGTTGTACCGGTTTTAGATTACGATTCCAGTTTGGGATGGTGAATGTTCCTCAACACAGGTGCCAAGGATGTCCCTCTGCATCAATAGCAGCTCACAGCATAGGGTAATCAGTTGGAGTAGATTCAAACTGCAACATCTAAAACAGGATGTTGGGAGCTACACCCATTGACACTTAACATGCAGTACGCTGATCGTCCCGTCATCCACCAGCGAGCAAACGCCGAAATAAAAGTGGGACGGCTATAGAATAAGAATGCTGATAAGAATCGCGTAAGGAATTGTAAATACATGGGTAAACACGTAATAAAGCAGAGTGAGCAGTCGATAAATGAGGCCAATCCCTACCCTGCTATTAATATTGGGATGGTTAGTTGATGTCCTGTCTTGCGGGGGTATTCCCACTTAGAGACCTGTGGATTATTGGCAAATAACATGTGACAGACCAGTGATAACTGCTTCAAAGTGTTTGGTTGGAGGTGTATAATTGCAACAATACAATACTCTACATCAAATGATAGAGCTCGATGAGGATAGGTCAAAGGTACTCGGGGATAGTGAGGACTCAAAACACATGCAAAGGCCATGTTTGATAAAGAAGTTGACCCATAGTGTTGTGAAACACCTCTACAGGGCAAGGGAATTTAGATTCTAGAAGTTTTATTCATGAATGAACACAAGACTCCTGATTTATTATAGGTAAGGCTGGATACTCGAAGGTCAGCCTATTATTGGTCTCAGGGACAGCTGGTCCTCTCCCACTGCATATTAGGACTATACAGTCGTATAAGTGATAACATGGAACTGTAGGGCGATTGCGGATTTCCCTTCAGTGTGTCAATTATTAGAGGAGCTAATCGAGGAGTCGCGCTAAACTGTTTGAGCTTGGATCATGTCGTAATAGCGTTGGTCTACTATTTTTTCTGGACTTTGGAGGAATAAGTTTTTGCGGTTGGTTAGATTTTTTATCAAACGATGTATGTAAAATTCCTTGGTGCCATGGTTTTGTTTGTGGACTATCGTAGTTTTGGGGAGTCACCATCGGTTTTTTCTTCATTTGGGAGGGTTTTTTTTTTGGGGTTTGGTATTTTTTTTTTCTCCTTGCTTTACGCTAGCAAATTTTTCTGGGGTGTGGAAATTGTACCTTATGTTGTGGTGGAACACCCTGTTTGAAGTATGTTGAGGAGTGCAGTGGATTCTTGTAGGGGACCTCTACTCTCCCGAACCCAAGGAGATGGAAACAGTTACATGTCTGACTATTGTAGAGGACAACTGGTTTCTATGTGTGGGAAGCATTGGCAGTTAGGAGCCTTTTTCATGTGCAGGCATTGAAGTTTTAACTAAACATATGTGGTTTCAGAGGCATTGCTCACAAACTATTTTCACGTTTTGTTTATTAACGGTGCTTAGGACGTCTCTTCCCAATCAAATATCTTGACTGATAATGGCTTCTCAGTTCATGGGGATGTTTATTTGAAAATATCTAACGGAAGAAGTTTTCAGGATCTTCCAGGCCAAACACTTCCATTGTAGTGTGTATCATCCCCAAGGGAACGGCCAAGTGGAAAGATTTAACGGCACATTGATGTCGATCCTGAGAAAGTTGGCACACGAAAAAAAACCTTTATTTCTGATACTTGGGACCAGAGAGTATGTATCCTGCACTGCCACGCGCTCCTCTTTTTGCTTATCGGGTGATTCCTTTGGTTACCCCATAGTTCAATTAGCACCGGTATGGCCCCGGCAACATTATTGTTTGGAAGGCCAATAAAAGGTCCACTCGAAGCTATGTTAAGAACGTGGACTGATGAAAAGGCAGAGGAAAACATTACATCTTCATACCAATATGTGAATGAGCTGACCACTCGGTTAAAAACTGGCTGGAAACTTGCCAATGAAAATTTGAAACAAGCCAGGAAGAAACATGCTGCCTATTATATCATGTGAATCTCCTGAAGAAATATTTGGAAAGAGAACATCAGGAAGAGACACACTTGTTGACCTTGTCCATCGCCATGGAGATGAAAAAGGAACCACTTTCATCATTTGAATATCCATTACACCCCTGTGAGACAGCAGCACAGGTGAAAATCAGTACACATTTAACGAAAACTCAGAAAGAGAGAGTGCAACAGGTTCTAAATAATCATGCAGAGGTGTTAACAGACCGACCAGGGCATACAAACCTATTGGAATATGATATGAAACTAATAGACTCCACACCTGTCTGTATGAAACCATATTCGATTCCGTTTGCTAAGGAGAAAGCTTTGAAGGAAGAGATAGACTATCTATTGAAGGAAGGAATTATTTCGCACAGTGAGTCTTCGTATAGTTCCGGTGTTGTACTCTTAAGGAAGCCCTCTGGAGAACATAGACTCTGTATAGATTACAGGAGACTGAATGCTATTACAGAAGGACAGGTGGATCCATTGCCGGATACAAATCAGCTGTTTGCCAGACTAAATAAAGCTAAATATTTCTCAAAAGTGGATCTGAGTAAAGGATACTATCAGATTCCAGTAAAGCCTGAGAGTAGACCATACCTAGCTTTTAGTACCTCAGAAGGACACTATGAGTTTAATAGATTGCCATTTGGATTGAAGAATGCGCCTAGTGTCTTCTCTAGAATGATGAGAAAATTATTGGATCCTCTGAATAATCCCTGTATAACAAATTTTATGGATGATATCCTTATAGCAACAGAAACATTTGAGGAACACATTGACTCTCTGAACATGCTGTTTGATCGACTTAGGGAGGCAAATTTAACAGCCCGTCAAACCAAATGTTGCGTTGGATGTAAAGAATTGGAATTTTTGGGACACACAGTTTATCAGGGAAACATGACCCCTGACCCAAAGAATTTAGAGAAACTACAGAAAGCCCCCGAGACCACAAACCAAGAAGGACGTGAGATCCTTTGTCTCATTATGTGGTTTCTACCAGAAGTATATCAAAAACTTTAATTCCATATGTGCACCTTTAACGGAATTGACACGTAAAGGACATCCAGATCGCATTACATGGACACCACAATGTGAAATGACTTACCAAGAATTGAAGGAAAAGCTCACAAGTAAACCCATTTTGAAATTACCTGACTTAAGTCAAGAATTCATAGTAAGGACGGATGCAAGTAACATTGGGTTAGGTGCAACTCTACTACAGAAATCAGATGCATTGGATGGGGAATTAAGCCCAGTGGCATATGCTAGCAGAAAGTTGAATAAAGCTGAAATCAACTACTCAACTAGCGAAAAAGAATGTCTTGCAGTAATATGGGCAATAAAGAAATTCAATATTTATCTATATGGGAAGGCATTTAAGTTGCAAACAGACCACAAACCTTTATCGTTTCTAGCACAGGCTAAGCATGAGAACTCTAGGTTACTCCGATGGTCTTTGCTTCTGGCTCCATATAATTTTAGCATCGAGTATATATCTGGAAAAACCAATTTGGGAGCGGATTTTTTAAGCCGCCATCCGTGTGATGAGAATCACCGTAAACCCCAGAAATAATAATAAATTTCTCTATGTGTATATAGAATAAAGGACTGACATATAATGTCTGTTTTAAGAGGGGAGGTGTCGTGGAATATTCTAATCCACACATATATTATAATTAATTATTAATGAGGTAAAATATAATTAACCTAACAAATACATTTTAATAATGGGAAAAAAGAGAATGGTGGTAAAGAACAGTGCTGTCACAATGAAAGTGTACTTGCGAAAATCCCCCTTGTTTTTACATGCTGTCCACTGCTTCGTGTTCCCTGCAAATTGTAAACGCTTTCCACGTTGATAGTAGAAAGCTTACTTATTACCTAATTTTCCCGCACTTTCAGTTCAATGAAACGTGTAGCTGTATTTTTCTATGGAAAAAAACATTGAATAGTACCAAGCTGAAATGACCACTAAATTAATTAAATATTTTTCCATTATTACTACGTTTACCAAAACGGCGGAACGAACGAACAGATGGACTAAAGGAAATAAAGAGAGAGGGAGGGCAGAAAAAATCAGAAACGCATGCAACACGCGTCCCGCGTTACGCGATACACAATTTTGCTGCCACCAACACGCGTGTAACGCGTATTCACATAGTATTAATCAACCGCTGTACAGGGCCCACCAATGCACTAACTTTTTTTTTTCGACGGACAGTGATAAAATACATTACCCATCCCAGAGTTAGGTTTATAAATCATAAAAAAAACTTACGTTTATTAGGGACAAATGATTTAACAATAGATGGGTTTACGTTTGAAAACATTACAGTACCCAGACAGCACATCTTCGAAACAGGAGGTAGAAGAAATTGCATATTTTGAACGCAGCCACTTAGCTCTTTTTCTGCTCTTAAATGTTTGAAATTGGATTGTTGTGTTTCGCTGTTCCTTTTAGGGCTTGCTGACAAAGAAAATATGTTAAAACGTTACGCAAATTGGTCTAGGTTGTTAAATTAATAAAATTGTTAAGCCAGAATAAAATGTATAGTGTTTGGTGTATGCCTGACAATGCTGTAGTTTCATGGACACATCCATCAAATTTCCATTTCTGCTCATTAAAATTTTTTTAATAACGTGTTTGAAAAAAAAAGCCTTTTACGTTAACAGAAATAGCCTACCATCAGTAAACTCCAAAATTGATTGGAGCGCAACAAATGAAAGTTAACCAAACACAGATTGGTCGGGCTATAAATAATACTATCTTTGGTTGTTAGGGGAGACGTTAGGAAAGGTATAACATTTTTTCAAACACTTGTCGAAACGTGGCTCCATTGGCTAGACTCGCTGATATACTCACTTAGGAGCGTTAGTTCGAGACCACTTTGTTTAAATAAATAAAGCTTGATAGTTTTTAAAGCGATCAGTGCGTTGAAGCTCAGCTCATATTTGGCTAAATAAAAGCCTGGGATGGAACATAAGCAAGATGGGAATTTGTGCCAGTAATTGTGCCAGAATTCTCATTGCTAATAGAACTGTAACGTATCTGTTTAGTTTATTTTCCATGAATTTTGTGGGACCGTGGTCTTTGATGGTATTGAGCAGCACCTGGTCAGAGCTTTGCTGAATCCAGAGTCGGACAGCATACTCCTTGGTTCATTTAGCTATCAGTGAGGTGTCTCGAGAGCCCAGATTAGAATTCGAGCAGAGGAGTCCTTTCCTGCCGCCATCACGCAAGATAAGCTGATTGGCCAGCTGAGCTCAACATTATGTCCCCTCATCTTGAAATAACTTTGTAAAAATAACATTAAGAGGGGAATTTAATTGTCTTAATATCAGGAACTGAGAACATCTCCAATACTAGTCCCTAAAGACAAACTATTGAAGTCATGATGACAAATACCAACAGAGCTTGAACAAAACAAAACCAGTATTACCTCATTTTACTACTACATAACTGACACACATAGAACATTTGTAATAATATATGTCACTACAATATTCATATTAAATAAATTCTGTACATAACTTGTAATTTAATTGATTGTGATTCCTGGTTCCCTTGTAGTTGAATCAGGACACATATTCATTCATGCCAGTAATGAATACATATTGTTATTTGAAAAGTTATCAGTGACTCTTTTAAGATATTCTCATAGAGTGTTATATGTATGTGAGTGTCACAGTGTTGTCAAGAGTAGTGGATTAAATTAAATTGTTTATCTGTCTGTTGTTATGACTTACACTTCATCATACACATACCCTAGACACATAACGTAGTCATCACACTATTCCAGAATAATTCTGACTGAGATATATAGTTATGTGGTAGCAAGTAAGGTTATCTATAATACACTACTCTTCTATAAGTATATAGGATTACCTTCACAAGCTGATTCTCAGTCAGTACCTAGTCCCCTATATAAGTATTTGTACCAATAAACATCCCACTTCAACCACAGGACGCTAGGAGAGCACAAAGAGGTCGACAGGGAGGTGCATGTAGTAAATTACTTGTCCTAAAAGCAGTTTAATAATAAAAATGTGGCCAAATTCAAGGAATGAACTGAAATATACCAACGTAAATAAACAAATCCTATCTTCAGCCCAGACGCATTATGGACAGGCGGCTCTACCGTCTCAATATCTGCGTAGCCTATTCGGACGAGTTTTCACACACAACATCAGACGACACACAGAGTATATACTAGTATAATGATATTTATATATATTATTTATATAAATTTATATATATATATATATATATATATATATATATATATATAGTACTATTATTATACTAAATCGAGGTAATGAATTTCTTTGATGCTATACAATTGTCGAATAAACTTTGATGAATTGATAGAATGAGAAATATAAAAATCAATTAAATGTGTATATTGTTTCTGTATTCATTCACCAGGTACGGTATTTGTTTTTACTTTGTTACTAACGGCAACATCGTTTTGAAGAAATGTATATTGAAAAAATATTAAAAATGTCCCCGTGCTGCTTTTGCATTCCCAATATAGTTTATTATGATTGACCGCATTACTTGCCAAGATTCTATATCATATAACCCCAATTTAGCAAAATGCTCTAGATTTTAAGAAAAAAAAAATAACATAAACATTTGCTAAATATGTACTGACACGATATGAAAAGTTTTTATGTTAATTTTAATGTTTAATTAATTGGTTTGTTTTAATCGGTATTTGTTGATTATTCTCCTTATATAACTCTCATATAGTAATTTAAAATTGTATAATTAAGTATAGTACGGATATTACATTTATCCACCCGAATAAATTTTAAGAAGTCACTATGATCAACCCCCATGTATAGTTTACCTAATTGGTTTGGTTTTTGGTAAATAATATTAGTATTGGGGATATATTGAGAGACCCAGGATATGTGTTAGTATTAGAGGTTGTGGGAATAGTGGGGGGAAGTGTTTGGGGGGATATAGGGAGTTTATTGGAATATATATTAGGGGATTATCATTTTTGATTTTTTGAGTATAGAGATTGGAGTATGAGGTAATATTTGTATAAGGGAAGTGGGGGCAGAAAGTATGATGGTTTGGGTTACTGGATGGCCTGTTTTTAAGAAATGGGATGAATTAATTGTAAGAATTATGAGAATGTGCCATTGTGTTGTTTATTATGTTTGACCCGGTAGAGTATTGGGGAGGGGTCTGTTAGTAGTGTGAAAGATTGGGTTTTAGGGGATATTGAATGGGACGGGTGGTTGTGAATATAGAAGCCTAAATATTTATTTATTATAATTATAGTGGTATAAATAGGTAAAATGATTTAGTATTGGATACAGTGATGGAAAAACTATATATGGATCCTGATAATGTGCTTACGTGTTGTGGGCAGTTGTTACTCCTGGTATTAAACAGGCCGTTGAGACAAAAAAACCGGTGGTCATGTGTGCTTGATAATGCACAGAACGGACTATTGATATTCGACTCGCACATACCGAGGCCCTTAGCTTGTTGTGAGACATCGGAATGTGAGTCGCATAGGCACCATTGCTAAGAAGTCGATAGAATTGCACAAATGCACACTATATTACGTAACGTTCATAAATGATCGTTACGGAACACTACTGGCACAGTTTGCCGGGATAGAGTTTCGGGAATATGTAAGTGGCCCAACCACGAGTTACATCAGCCAAATGCGCTGAATTATGTGTTCGTCATGATATTGTACGCTGAGTGTAGATAACTAAAGAATGACGTGATCTCCCTTTTTCAACAGTCAAAACATGCAAGAGAGAAATAGTGCATTAGGGAGACAAGGGATGCAAGTCTTCTCGTAATTGACTGTATACGAACGAGTTCATCGTGATTATAGGCCTTACTAGCTAAAAAGTCATATAGATCCGTACCTTATGTTGGGCCAAAAATCTTGACTCACAGACAAATCGTCAAATATGGGGTAATAAATATGGGATTTCCTGGGAAAAATAGTCAGATGTTTGTTAATGCTAACTGCAGACCCCAATGTATGTACTACTCCACAAGAGAGAAGCATTTCCAACATATCCTTTGCTGTTGACGGTATGCGGATTTGCCGACCAATTGTTTCATGGGTAGCAAAGTATTGAGTGTTGCTGGGGAAGGTTATGATGGTTTATCCCCTAAAAAGGAATGAAATCCGATCTGTTTTAACCGTGTGAGGGGTGAGTGAAGCCACATGTAGGCATCCTGATCTATAAATGGATGATGATGAATTATGTGCTGGGAACCTAAAACGCTACTCCCTAGATCTCCAAAAAAAACACGGTCACTATTTTGGGCTCATAGGTGTCTGGTGTGTTATGAGTACACTAGTGTCCGTAGGGCAGAGAAATGAGAATGTTGGTACAACAGCCAGCAAAAAAAAACTCTTTCACTTTTTCTATGAGGAAGTGGAATAAAATCAGTGGTTAAGTTTTTCTTTAAATTGAATATTTTTCTGTACAATGTTAGAATCTTTGCCTGTCCCAGCCAGTATCTTTTTGGACTACAGGTCTGAAAGAAATGAGGACAAGATGATTACCGAAATGATCAACTAAAATATCTGGACTTTTTGGTCACTAACTATACAGTCAATAATAATATCTGTTCTTAGTGTTGGAATACCATAGATTCACAGAATGTATCAGTTTTATATCATCTAAAGAGGGAGAGTCACGTGTGGTGTGGGGCTGTAGTTTCAATCATACCCCTTAAAATTCCTGAGTAATGGATTATGAAAAATACCAGTGTTTATTAAGAAAGAAAGTGTAGTTATACCCTGAGATGCTTAACACTCACCTAGGGGATTCTTGTAGAATGATGTAAAGTACCGCAATTATGAGGTTGCAGGAAAATCTACGAGTCTCTCAATTGCCCAAGCTTCCTCCCGTTATCTTTTTGGGTAGCGTAAACAGAAGGGTCGGAGACTTGATGAGCTTTATTGTATCATCAGCAGGTTTTCACGCGTTACGGCTTAGGAAAACAGGAAATAAAACTCCAAATATCAAGAAAAGATATAAATCAAATGACGAGAGCTGATTGACTAAGAGAAGGTGGGCATCAGTTTATTCTGCACTGTCCAGACTTGTGAGTGTATAAGAGATCTTTATTTAAATTTTACCAATTAAACACCAGCTGATCTCAGGTATTTGAATGAAAAGTTGAGTGCATATCAACTGGCACTGATCAGCGAAAGCCTTTTTGCCTAATATTTTCATTAAGCCAATTGATGAGTGGCCAATCGATAATCGGGGATCTTGCGACTACCAGTAATTCAAAGTGTCAGTTTGTTTGAAAAACAAAAAATAATTCCAAACTAACTCGGTGGATGTGTCTGGTAGTCGATTGGCCAGCCTGCACTTAGTGTGATGTGCCACTGTAATTCTGTCTTTCACCGGCCCGATCTTCTGTCATAGAAATTTTTGTATTGCCGGGCCGATTCATGGTCTTTTATTTTTGTAATTTAGACATCAAATTTGATGTCTTCTCATTTGAGGAATTATATCGTGTTTGGACTATTTATTGGGAGGTAAATTAATGGGGGTCCGTTTTGTATAGACCCACTTTGGATAGATTTATGATTTACTGACCTCAGACTGTGGTTTATTTTCCTCTTATGATTGACGCGATTATTTCCAAGTTGTTTAACGGAATCGATATTTTCGGGTATATATTATGTGCACGCCTGTAATGGACAGCGTCAGAAACGCACGTGGAACGTAGATGTTCCATTTTTGGAAACGCTGGTGGTATAGCGAGTTTAGCTTCAGAGAGCTCAAATGTGATTGGCGTAGCCAATGTACGTTTGTATGTTTATTTTTATGAGCGTTTCATTGGTGAAAGGTGTAACCACTTGCTAGGTTTATGCCGATAGGACACACCCCATCTAAATGACAAAGAAGGAGAACACGGCGGAGGGTGGCCGCTGGTGTGTATAAAATAGCCAGTTAAACGGCGGCCATGTTCTCTATCGTAAGAAATATTTTCAGCCGTCAGACTTCGTATTATCGTCTCCATTGCGGGGAACAACAGCAATAATTGGTATGTAGGATTTTATTATCGTTTTTTTCATAGAGGGTTCTTTGAGAATTCGTCCCATAGTTAATTTGTGTCTGGGACATTTTAACTGTTTTTGGTTTTAAAAAAATCGAGTTAGTGCCAATCAATTAGCATTTTTTGTGCAAGAACGGGTCGTAAATGTAACAGTGTGCTTGTCTTTGTATATGATTTTGGCAGTAGATAGGAACGAGGGAATAGTTATAAGCTACAGAGGTGCTCATAGTTGATAGATATGTTATGTATAAACCACCAGTTGATTACTGTGTATCGACGCATCACAATTTTAATTTTAGTGGGAATCGATTGTGTTGTAATAATTTTATTTTTTTGCCTTAATGTAATAGAAATTGTCATGTCAAGAGAGTAAAGATGTTAATGTTATAAATGTTGCTATATATACTTACGAGGAGCTAAAACTATTCCTATAGCGATAGGATTTCATTATAAAGTGGGGCACGTTAAGTTGGAAACCTCCATGTGTAAAATGTATAAAAAGGGGAAATTGGCCACGGGATTTCTGACAAATGGATTGCCTAGTTTGAAACGTGGGTAGCCACCTGCGTTGTGCATAATAGATAAGAAGGCAGGCAGGAAGGTTGGGAGGTTTCTGGTTTTACTTACCTGGCAGATAAAAGTAAAAAAAGGTGGAGAAAAGGGGTGGGTAGGGGAGGTTTGTGAAAGAGTTAAAAGTGGGTGTAGATAAGATTGTGTCTAGGATTGGTGTCTGGTGAGGAAGTGTGTGATTGGTTAGGTGTGGGGTGGGTGGATTTGTGGATGGAATGTCTTTCTGGGTGTGATTTAGGGGGTGTTAGTTGGATTTAATTGTAGAAGAGTGGTTTTGTGTAGGGGGATGCAATCGGTTTTGGAAGCGGAGAGGTCTTTGGGCGGGTGGAGTGTTGGGGATGGGGGGGGTGTGGTTGGTGGGGGGGGGGATGTCGGGGTGGTGTCTGGTTGTGAATCTGGGTGGTGTGGGTGGTTGTGTATAGCACTCCTGTGTTGGTATGTGGATTTTGGGTTTGTTAGAGTTGGGATTTATGCTAGGACTGTGGGGAGGATTTGATTTTGAGGTAGCGGGCGGCAAAGATGTGTTGGGGGAGTTGGTTGAGTGTAGCTGTGGAAGATGTGCGTAGTGATGTATATTAAATTGGTTATTTTAGGATTCTGGGTAGTGATAAAGACTGAATTATTACGTCCCTGATATTACATCGTTCTACAGATTTCAGATTGATATTTTATGATGAAGAATATCATGTCGTGTTGGTAGATACGTCTTTGCTGGATGGTAGTTGAGGTGATATAATGAAGGAGACAGTGAGTGATGTAAATATTTTTAATTGTACCGTTTTTTTTTAGCAGGAAAACGGACGGAGCGTTGAAGGGGGGGGAGAGGAGGAGGTTGGAGAGATTTAGGGCGCACTGTGGGCGGTTTATTATTTTAGTTGTGATCTGTCTTGTTACATGACTCGATCTCATCTTCTGATAGACAAAAAAAAAAAGTGATGAACTCTTGAGTATAAAGATAAAGGAGTTATAAAGGATTAATGGGATTAGAGAAGTGCGTTAATTATGTTGTGACGTTAGATCTAAGAGACTGAAATAGGAGACATTTAAATATTTAAATTTCGCTGATTAGAAATCGAGAGTTCTAGCGGGCGAAAACAGTGGGGCGATGCAGTTATAATGTGTTGTTCTAATAAATTAGCCACGGCAAGAGTGATATACATATCTCAGAGGGTCAGAAAGTTACTGCGTAGTTACTTGTCAGGAGCTAAAAAGAAAAGATAATATCCTAAAAACGGTCTATTTTGCACAGGTGAAAGTATCAGAGAATAGACTTTCACAGCTAGATACTAGGGTTTCAATATGACGTCTGACCTGAGAATTTTAATCAAGCGGCTGAGGGGGTTTTTTTTTACCCTCTAACTCCGGAGCGGGCGTTAACAGGTTTGATTAAAGAGGGATTAAATAAATGCTCACAAATCAGCAGAAAAGAGAAAAGTTTTTTCTACAGTGACGCTTAAAAGTTACTACATTTTTGGGGCTTGATGCCAGAACTTAATCACTTCATCTCGCAGGAATTCAGGCAAACAGGTGATTAGGAGTTACCATACCTGGAGTCGATTGAGGTTTTATTACGACCAACAGCTCGAGAGAGAACAAGGGAGCGTTATATATCGGATGAGGGATGAAGGGAAGCCGCTCAATCAGTCGTTCGAAGTCGGTGGGAGAGACACTCGAGGACGAAGGAGAGAAAATACAGAGGAATGAGAGAGATTAGAAGCTGGGCCCTGGGGAGTAAGAGAGAGTGAGTAGCAAGAGGGAGAATGTAGGCCCAACAGGACCACAGGAGGAGTCTCTGTTCAGTATCCACTTGGACGGATGTAGATTATGAGCGATTGTGTTTACTCCAAGTCCTTGAGTGTAATTTGTAGCACTTTATTTCAGTTAGGGTTGTTAGTTAGCGGTTGATTGCATATCGCCTCAACAAGTGAGAAAAAGGGTTTAGGGGACGGTTCGTTGAGGAAGATGTCAACAGGGGACTGAGTCCAGTAGATATTGTGATGATTTGAGTAGTGGAAGGGCTAAAGTTGACAGCTCCACAATAGGATGATTAGTGTTGTTTTTTAAATCACTAAAACCAAATTTTTTGTTCTCGCATCAGCACTGGAGGTGGGACAGAAAGGAGTGAATTGGTGGATTTGGTAGTTTTATTTATTTTTTGTACGTTGTCTATCAAAATTTAATTGTTACTTGGTTTTGTATCAGGCCGTGCAACAGTGCTAGGTGCGAACATATCTTAGACTGATGTTTTGATGTGTATTTTTTAAGGTTGTCTTTCCATTCTGTAAAGTAAAAAATATATGTAATTTGATACTGGATACTGGATAGCTTCTACTCCTTACTTACTTACTTTATGTTGTCTGTCATGAGTGGGGTCTTGGGGTAGTCGTTTTCGTAATTTAACACCTTATCGACCTAAACTGTATTTAGGGAAGTCAGTGCTTGATGGGTGAGCATATAGCCTTTTCTGAAGTCACGAATACTGCTGGTATATTTGGGCTGTGTCAAAACATTGGTTGCTAATCCTTGCAGTCCACGATTTAGTCTCATCTTGTCCACATGCAATGTCATTTTCCATCTAAATATGTATCTTCTCAGATTTCTCACTTCTAGGGGTCTTGTTTTTCATTTCAGGCCCCTTAAAACTCTTATATTATTAATTCCAATATTAAACCTTAATAACCATTTTCTTGTTTTTGAACACTTAGTATATGCCAATTACAAATAATGATGTTTCGTTTTATGGAATTTACATTTTTTACCTTCCGCTCCCCTTTCCTCTATACTCTTATGTTACCTAAGCGAATTTGAAAATTTACTTACGAATGCTTTTTTCTAAGCTGCCGGCCCTCTAACCCGTTATGAAAAAACAATGCAGAGTACAACAGTCTGTATGGTTCTGCGAGTCCGTAGACAATTAGTATTTTTCTCAATTAACTTTGGCTTAATATTTGACGACTCACAATTAATATTTTAAAACATATTTGTTGCTTATATTGTATTATACATGATATACAGGGAAGGGAAACCTTTATGATAAGTGTTGAAACTTATTTGGAATGAATCTAATCCAGAATTATATTCTTAGACCTAAGAAAACTGTACTGGAAAGGAGTTTTGTCTGTATGTCATTCTCATAATATTTCATTGAAGGCATCTCTAAATGTAGAGAAGTTATATGG